>VWZU01006076.1:138053-213911 GCA_013397095.1 Sterrhoptilus dennistouni | reverse complement strand
CCCGGTGGTGGCAGCGCCAGGGGGTGACAGGCGCCGAGCCAGGCCCGGCCCCGAGCTCCTCCTGCCCGGCGCGCCCCATTGCCCGAGCCCGGCGGTGTCACTGAGGCTGGGATGGAATAAGGAAATGACTTTGCCCTCCCTGTACCCGCGCTGGAAGCGAGGCACGGAAGGGAGAATAGCTGAGCCAAGGCCACGCAGGAGCAGGGCAGGAATAGCAGGAGTGTGTCAGATCCTTCCCGTGGAATTGCAGAATGGCCAAAGTTGGAAGAGACGCAGGAGGATCATCTCCCTCCTGAAGGGAGGCTGCAGGAAAGATGGATGGGGGACACTTTTGTGTGTAGTGACAGGACAGGGGGAATGGCTTCGAACTGAAAGTAGATTCAGGTTAGATATTAGGAAGAATAATGTCGCTCTCTCGACTGTGAGGGTGGGCAGGCCCTGGCACAGAGAAGCTGTGGCTGCCACATCCCTGTCAGTGCCCAAGGCCAGGTTGGATGGGGCTTGGAGCAACCTGGGGTAGTGGAAGGTGTCCCTGCCATGGCAGGGTCTTGGAACTGGATGATCTCTTGAGTCTCTTCCAACCCAAACCCTTCTGTGATTCTGTGGCTTCTGGCCTGGAGCATGAGCTCTCATGATGTGACCTGTGTTAAACAAAACGTGTGTGGTGTCCCCATTTCCTCTTCACAGGGACACGGTGTCATCCCCAGGGGTCCTGTATTTGCTCTCCAAGTCACTCAAGAGCTGGTTGTCCTTCTGGTGGGTTTTCACTGGCACTCACTTGGCCCAGCCTTCAGGAAAAGGGTCTTCCTGTTCCTCTGGAAGATCCTATACTGAGGTTTATGTAAATGCATTGTGTGCATGTAAATTTCTGAATCACCGGTGGCACATGAGTGTTATGACTCAGATCTTTTGGTTTGTGTAGCTTTAAAAAATAGCAGGACTGAAATCCTGTGTTCCTGTAGCTGGATGCCAGGTTTTGTACCTTCCCTACACCACTCTAGGAGTCCCTTGATTTCTCAACATGATGACAATGCCCTTCTGTTCTTTGTGGGGTGTTGACTGTGAGGTAACTTGAACATGGAAAGAAAACTGTGTGTTTTGGCTGCTTTGGGTCGTGCAACAACTTTTTCCATTTTGAGTAGCAACAAAGATGAAATTGCAAATTAGGTGAGACTTTTGCCTGGAGATAGACTGGGGCTAGAAATGATGTTTTCCAACATGGAATTCAGTATTTCTGTCTCTCCTGCTTTCACTTCTCTTTCACTCCAAACCAAGAGAGTTTTTGTTGATGTCCACTAATTTAACGTTGCCTACTCGGTTAGTTTGAAATTGCTGCCTTATATAAGGACATAAAAATGTGCTTGTTATGGGAGTAGCCCTTAGCTGTCTGCTGGGGGTAGAATTTGGTTACCATATTTTCATGAGTGTGTGTTCTAAAGTAAATTTCAATACAGATATGGGAAATTGTATAGCAGGATCTGTGCTGAAAGTGGACACAACGTGGACTGAATTCTCCCTCACGTAACTTAAAGCATAATTTAACAGTGGATACTTCTAAACTGGCTTTTAATTTGGCCTGGGTCCAGTGTCGTTTCATTTGTAAACACCAGATCAAACCAGGTTATCACCCACTCCAGGCATATCTCTTATTAAATCAGGAGTATTGGCTGAATGGATGGGATCACGTTAATTCATCTGGAGCCAGAGGGGAGTTCAAAGCTGAAGAAATTGACTGTTGGGGCTCATCTGATAACAGGCAAAGGACTTGCAAATGACATTTGTAATAGCTGAGTTTCAGCAATTTCTGCAGAACAGGATAGGAGACTTGAAATGGGAATTAGGCTGTCAGCTATGAGTAACCCCGTTATCATGATAGCATTTAAAAAAGCAAATGTGTATGGAACATACAAACTAAAGTAAAAACTTTTGGATCTGCGGCGGAGCCTGGAAAATCATGTCGCTGTTGAACTTCATTTATTCCTTATAAATCAAGTAGTTTATTTTTAGCACAACCTCTGTGGAAAATTGGAAGAAAAAGCTGGTTTTATTTCTCTGTTGATCAATATGTTGCATATAATATCCACTGCAGTTAATATTTCTTATATAATACAGAACAGGATTTATATGGTTAAAAAAACTGAAAGACAGGTCTCCTGTGTAAGTGTTCTTGGAAAAACAGGTCTTTTCCAGGAAGGGAGCTGCAGGTGGTCTGTGTACACATGCACTCAAGGAATATTTAGAGGTGTATAGAGGCATGATGGGTGGAGAAGGATTGGCATTAGAATATTTTTTGGGGTTCTGAAGCATCTACATCAGATTTCCCTAGGAGAGGAGGCTTGCAGAAAAACTTGGTAAGTGTTGTTTTACAAAAATTGAAAAAATACTAAAAACTATTATATGTATGTAGGTGAATTATCTTTTAGGGTGAACATCTGGGGAAGGGAGAAATGTAGAAAATGTTACCTGCACACACAGAGTGTCAGTAAACCCTTTTTTGAGGGTTTTTCCATACTTGGCTTTAGTATCCTTGTAACCAGAGTGGTGCTCCAGCTGAATTACAGGATTTTCAGAGGAAAAATTTTGGGTTTTCATATAAAGGAAGTGTCCTGCAAAGAGCCCTCAGGTAATTGGGAAGCTGGAGGCCTCCTCTGAAGGGAATGTTACTGCACTGAATTACTCATTTCACCTATAATTAAATTACAAAAGTGTCCCCAAACTTTTAGATACCAAGATGGCGTAAGGAGGGAATTTACACTTGGCATGAAAACGTGGCATTGTGGCTTTTGATGAAAAGGATTCTTGTAAAGGATACTTCACGTTTTGTATCAGGGAGGACTTGGTTAAAGAGAAGAGTGACATTGTTTTTCTGTGGTATCACCCAGTTATTTTTGAAGTTTAGCCAAGGAGTCTGAGCACAACAGGATTACTTGGGTCAGTCTGTGGATGAGGAGTTACTGAGTGATAACATTTCTGCCCTGTCTATCAATGTAACAGAGTATATTTAAAAACCTTTTATCTTCCTAGTTAGTGGCTGGGCCTCACTGGGTAAGGCATCATTTATTTTTGAGGAAACAGACCTTGAAGGAGCAATATTTGCTTTTCAGCCCTTGGTTTTACTTATGAAACTAACTCTGTAATGCTGTTTTCCCCTCCTTATTCCTCCTGACAAAGTTTCAGACATTGATGTGATGTCTGAACCAATGTAATACCTGTTGAAATCTGTTTATTTTTTACTATTTTCATTTTTTTTCAACCAAGCTTTATCAAAAACAGTGGTGGCATCTTCAGTTGTTTCATCAAAACCATGTTTAGCCAGAGCCATTCCCAAAAGAGTTGTTTCACAGTTTTAGAACTGTTGCTGCTTGTAATTTAAAAGTTTTCTATAAAATTCCTGTGTGAATACTTTTCTGACTGGTCTTAGGAGTGCTGATGTTAGCACCTAAGCACTGCTGCTGAAGTGATAAATACTATTTTTATTAATTATTGAAATTGGACTGTGTTTAGAGTAATTTGGTATAAACTACATGATGAAGTGTTTGAGCTGATATAAGTATTAGGCCAGCTAAAACAGGAGGTCTTGAGTTTAGAAATGAGGCCTCTGCCTTCAGAAAATGTTGGGTGGAGAAATAATCTTAACTTTTACCCTTGAGCAGTGTTTTTATGGAAGAACCAGCAAATATTATGGAAGAGACTTGTATAACCTTGAGGTTTAGTATCACTCATGCCATGTTTTTTTTCTTCTTGGGGAAATCAAATTCATCCTCTATTTTTATGCTTTTTTCCCCTCATTTTTCTCTGCTCTGTTTCTGCAGTTGCGATTTGATGTTGGGTTGTGTCCAGTGGCATCTCATGCTGGGTTTTTTGGGCTGTTTTTTTTTTGGTCAGTTCTGTGTGTGATGCCATGGTGTGGCAGAGGAGTTGAACAACTGTAAAACCCCCTTATTTTGCCACATAATTTTTGTAGGCAGATGGATTCTCTGATGTGTTTTGCTGTGCAGCTGATAGCTGGCTCTGGTGGTCTAACTTCCTAAATCAAGCTCCAGGGTTCAGGCACTTTGGAATGACAAGCCACAAGCTCAGCTGCAAAATAATGTCATTTAGAGCCGGCTCTTCACAAACCTGCAGCACATTCTTTGCAAGCAGTCTGATAATACCCAAACTCGATGTTCCAAACTCATCATATTAAAAGCAGCGTTCTCAACAATAAATATGTAAGCCCAAGGGGTAATGGAGTAATTGTCAACACTGTACTTTTGATTATAGTAAAAGCTTCTAAACACTTTGAAAATGAGGTGTGAGCACCTGCTGAAGGAGCAACCTGCTGTGGCACATTGTAAAGGGTTTTTCCTTCTGTGGCCAGGAGCCTTTTGTGGCAGATGAATACATTGAACGGCTGGCATGGAGAACACCTGGGGGAGGTTCCAGAGGTGGAGAAGCTTTCGATCCGAAAAGGTAAAAAATCAAACCGCACAATGGTCAAAGTGGATGCATCTCTAATTGTACTGTTTTATTCCACATATAACAACAAGCCTGTGTGCAGTGGGGCTGTGTCTCCAAGGAGGTTTTCATGTGGGAAAACTGCTAACATTTGTGACCACGAGTCGATTTTTCAAAACTAATTATTCAGTAATGAGAGTAGGGAAAGTCACTTTCTGATTGAGACCTTTTGAAAGAAGGAGAATTGATGTTGTTTTGTGCTTGTCAGACCTGAATGTTCCTAAGTACTGGAGTTGCTGGATTCAAGCATAATATGAGGCTTCACTGCTGTGATAGTTAAGCCAATTTAATGAGTTTCTTATTTTAGTTTCCTGAGCTGCCTTGTTTTAAGACACAATAGTTTGCAAATAAAAGGCACAAAAAGGTGCAACAGCAAGAGAGGCAGCTCTGGGGATGAGATCTCAAGATAATCTGATTTACTGGAATGTCAGAAAATTAACCTGACACAGTCAAAGGACATTTCTTCTGGAGCACTCTGGCTCTTTGGAGGCATGTGAGCAGAGAAAGGATATTTTTGGATTTGTATCAAGATGCTGAACCCTTGGCATTCAGTCTGGGGCCTGTATCCTATGCAGAGCTTTACTATGATTTAAGCAGGAAGAAGCCTGGAAATACACAACATTATTCCCTGGAGCTCTTTCTCCATGATTGTGCCCAGTATATACATTAGGGTAGTTCATTATTTGCACCAATTCCTACTCAGTTTAACAGATTTTCTGCATTTCTGCTGGTTTGCTTGTGTGAACTTCTGTGAGGCACTTTCATATTTTTCAGGACAAGCAGGCAAAACCTGCAACAGTAAATATTTTTCTTGTGGCATCTTCTAGTATTGGGCAGGGAGCCAAAATTAATATTAAAAAATAAACAGATCTTTTGGTGTCTATTTTTTCTCTTTTTTTTTGCTAGAAAGAGTATTGGAGTCTTTATTTCTCTTCTGAAAACCTGACCAGCAGCTGCCTTTTCTGCTTCTTTCCTTTCAATATATTGAGCAGTGTTGCTGAATAAGTGCTGAGTTGACACAGGGAGCTATTTAGAAAACAAACACCAGCCTGAATCAGTTTGTTAAAATTAATAGAGAGTGCCTGCATTTCTCTAGGCTTTTGTTTGAAAGAATGCTTTGTGTCACTGCTGTTTAAATTTGATTTTCCGTGTACTTCTGTGAACTTAGATGTGTTCCTTGTGGTGTTCTGTGGCATCTGCTGCAATGTGCTTGCCCTTGGGCTTCTGGCAAGCAGGGGGTGAAGGAAAGGAGTCACCAACATCTGCCTTAGTCCAGTTTTCTTTGAGAAGTTGTGCCTTCAAGTAACTGGCTGGGCTAAAAGCCTCTTCTGACATTAAACCTGGACAGCAAAGTTCTGAAATGTTTCAGATGTTTTCAGTTCTTAGCACAAGTTTTATGGCTGTGGAGGATCTGGGAGTAATCCAATTCCTTGACCAGTGACTGGGATATTTAGAAAAGTAAGAGCTGGAAATCTGACTGAAATGGGACAGAATGGACAAAAACGGGAATGAGAAACAGAGATGTTGAGAATAGAATGAAAAGAACAGAGGGAATTCAAGAATGCATTCAGATGTGCTGTGATTGGGAGGAGTAAAAGAAAAGTTAATGATGGGAAAGGGCAGGAAAAAACCCTCTAAAATGGGTATAGGAAGAAGTGAAGTCAGCCAGAACAACATTATGAAATTATGGCTGTATCAGTTACTTATTAAAAATTACTGATTGTAATGCTGATTTCCAACTTTACAGTAACATGTACAGTAGAGAGTATTTTTCTGTTGTATCCCTACACTGAAGGGATGTAGTGGCCTAAGCTTTTTTTTTTTTCCATATGAGACTTATTTAGGGGAGATGGGGATGTAGGGTTTTCTGTATCTCTGGCACAGCCATGTGCTTGAGTGATTGATAATTTGGTGTTCCTCTCTCTTTTGGCCCACCATGCACAGAGTTTTTATGTTGTTATAAGAGTAGTACACAACCAGGGTGATGTAGTTTAAAATTCAGTTTTAGAAAAGAATATTTCTAAATTATTTAATGTTATATATAATAATAATAATAATTATTTCTAAAATATTTAAATTTTAAATTTGTTTATTTATTTAAATCTACAATGCAGAAACATTTCTAAGTTAGATCAGCCTTGTATGTAAGTTGCTGCTTTTTTTTTTTTGAGGTGTTTTAAACTTTTCAGAAGACAGTGTCTTTCAAACTAAAGTCTGTTTTTCCTGTATTCTATTCTAAATCAGATTATTGGAAGAATTTGTAAATCATATCCAAGAATTACAGGTAATGGATGAAAGGATTCAGAGGAAGGTGGAGAAACTAGAACAACAGTGCCAGAAGGAAGCAAAGGAATTTGCCAAGAAAGTGCAGGAGCTGCAGAAAAGCAACCAGGTAAATCCAAAGGGCAGAGTCAGTGGGAAGCTGTGCAAGTTTTTAAAGCATCCCGTGCTCCTTTAGCTTTTCTTGGTACAGGGTGTTGCTGTTTGAGATAAGAATAAAGAGGGTTTGATGACAATTTCTCCTGTCAAAGGAGGCTTATCTGCATGTTCCAGTAATGAGGGTTAGCAACGCTGAAAGTGGGGAGTCTGCACAATAATTTAAAGGAAGACTCTAAACTTTATTTGGGTTTTGTGTAATTAATTAGTTAGCAGTTCTGAGATGGCAGCACCTGCATTCACTGGGCTTCTTCCTGAAGGAAATCTTGTGTTTCCTGAAGTCCACGAAATGGAAATCATGAGTTTAGTGTCTGTGTTCTCCAGGTTGCCTTCCAACATTTCCAAGAGCTGGATGAGCACATCAGCTATGTAGCAACTAAGGTCTGTCACCTTGGCGACCAGCTGGAGGGGGTAAACACGCCACGGCAACGGGCTGTGGAGGCTCAGAAGCTGATGAAATACTTTAATGAGTTTCTGGATGGAGAGCTGAAGTCTGATGTTTTTACAAACTCTGAAAAGGTAAGAGCTGTCAGCGGGATGAAAGCAGTTCAAAGCAATAAGCGGGACTGCCCTAATTACAAGCTGCTACCATGACTTACCATGGTCAGACTTCAAACCACTGAGTGACTGACTTGTTAAAGTTTCATTGTTCTGAAATGTAAATTAACAACACTGGGCTGCAGATTGCTGATAAAGCATTTGTATTCAGTGATGCTTAATGTGGCAATGTTGGCATTTTTCATTTTATGAAATTATCGGAGATTTGGGAAACGCTGGGAGGGCAACTTTGGAGTGCAATACAATATCTGCCTCTTTCCTTTGAACCCCTTGCCTCAGATCCATCCTGTAAAGCAGAACGTTTCTGAATGCAACTTCTTTGTGCAACTTTGCTCTGTTGGGTCAGTCCACTGGCCTTGGATACCTTTTTGTCACAGCATGCCTTTGGGCTTTGTATAGTCCTGTGGTTATGTCTCCACCCTTGGAATTTAGAGGAACCAGGCAGGAAAACTTCAAAGAAACGTTCAGGCATTTTGTTTTTCTTGTGCTTCAAGAGTACGTTCATGAAGCAAATACAATCTGAGTGGTGTGACAAACAGAAATAAACTGAAGGAAAAGAATTCAGCTCTAAGCAAAAAGACACACTGGATTTCCCAATGCAGTTTAAGTAAAGTTGTTGGTTTGGGTTTGTTGGTTTTGGTTGGGTTTTTTTTTTTTGGTGTGTGATGTATCCTGAAGAATCTTCCTTCCCTCCTTAAATTCTGTGCAGTGGTATGGTTGTAGTCAGGAAAAAAAATTACAATATGTGGAAACAGCAAAAACTTGATTTGCACATTCAGCAAAAAAATATGTGCTTGAAATGCAGCTCGTGGAAGACCTGAGAACAGGTTAATAGTCACCCCCTCCCCACTGAGCTGGAGGTATCTCTCAGGGAAATGAAAAGCTAATCATTTTATATAGTTGTATTCCCAAGGAGTCACTTGCACAGTGACTTTGGATTCATGGTCTGAGGATATATGGTAATTACCAGTTGATAGCTTGCCCTAATTCAAGAGGGAGCAGAGAAAAACTCCACTGATTTCCAAGGGAAACAGAAAGGTTTCAGCATACTGGAAGTTCTTCTATGGACAGCCTTTCCCAGAGCCGCATAAATTTTTCTTTTCTCCTAAGGAGTAATAAAACTTGCATTTTACAAATATTTAATGGCAGCATGGTGAATAACAAAACGTAAGTTAGAGAATGATGTGTTGTCTGCTCAAGAGGATCAAAGAATTTGACTTGCACTTCATTTGTAAATTAAAAGTTTCATGATACATCCTGTTGGGGGACCAGAAAATTTTGGTAGATAAATAGGGTAAACCTGGAAATTTGTAAACAAATTAATCTCTGTACACCCCAAAGAATAATAAGATACTCATCAAATCTAGAGGAAGACAAATGTAAAGGCCTTAAGCCTTGTGCCAGTGTGCAGGGGAAGGGTGTGAGAGCACAAGAATTTGTGGATACAAGTTGTCTTACTGAGCCTAATTTCAGCTAGGTGGATTCTTTAACTTCTTGCCTCCTAGTTTAAACCATAACTTGAAGACGTGTTTGTTAAAGAACCTGCCCAGACAAGAGCTTTTACATCTTAATGCATCTTTGTACTAAAAATACTTCTAAAGTGTGAGATGGTAACAAATATTCTTAAATGTGAAACCTTTAGTGCTTTGTCAGTGTCTTCTGATCTTCAAACTGATGGGGATTTTAGGGAATGTTATGGAGGATGTTGTGATTTTTTTGTGCTCTGCCAGCCCTCACAAGTGTGGACTTTTCTTTGAGACATTGAGGGGATACTGTGAAAGGAGAGGCACAAAAAAAGGACATAGTGCAGTTATGTTCTAATTGATACTTTTGTCAATAGTGTGTATTCTTAAAATCTGTTGGATTCCTTTCTTTCCCTACGCTCCATTTGTTGCTTCCCACTTTCTCGCAGCCATACTGAGCAATTTCTGACTTACCTCTGTGAAGGTTTTCCTTGCTGCCTTGTCCCTTTCTCTGCATTGTGTCTTCATCCTCTGAATCCTTATCATTTCCCTTGTGCTGCCAGCTAACCAATCTTTCTCCTCTACTGAAGAGTCTTGGAGTGAGCAAATCACTCCATTCAACACAATTAAACTATCAAAATGATCAGCATCTCATTTGTTTATCATGCAATAACATTGTCCTGCTTAATATGTTTACTGTTATTCTTATGTCCATGTTTATGTTCTGTACTTAATATTACTTCATTATGCCTTTTCACTTGTGCATGTTTTGTGTCAGAATTCTCCCTTGCCATTATTTCTCCATGATTTTTCAGTTGTTTTTTTCTCAGATACATTATAGCTTTCAAGTTTCGTTTTACAAAATCGATATTTATTTCAGTTTGAATGGTTTGCAGAATCCTGATTCAATTAAAAATTAAAGATGTCCGGGTTTAAGCAGAAACCATGGAGAATTGATTTGTCATGGCTTCTCTTGTGCATAGAAAAAGTCCTGAATCCAGTAAAATCTAAGTTAGTTAACAGCTATTGTGTGAAGAGGAAACAAAGAAAATGT
Organism: Sterrhoptilus dennistouni; assembly: GCA_013397095.1. NCBI lineage: Eukaryota > Metazoa > Chordata > Aves > Passeriformes > Zosteropidae > Sterrhoptilus > Sterrhoptilus dennistouni. Next base: position 203,903 of record VWZU01006076.1, on the reverse strand, counting down.
TGTTTGTGGGATTGCTTGGCTGGTTTTTTTTGTTTGTTTGTTCTGATTTTGTAGCTTTGGTGAATAACTGCTCATATATAGACAATTCTGTTGATCCCAGTTGTTAGGTATTAATGTTGCTGCAAGCTAATAGAAATAACTGCTCTCTCATTGGATTTATTTGAGGAGTGTAGCAGCTTCTGCCTTAAGAGGCTATTGTAAGCTGACAGTTCAAAACATAAGCTGCTCTTAATAGTCAGAATGGATACACTTTGAGTGCCCCTATTTTTGCTGAACAACCAGCCTGGTGTGATGCCTGCGCTCTCTATTCTTACCTGTGTGTCTGCTTCTATTCTTGAAAAGTTTTAATCCAGCCTGCTCTAAGTGGTGGCAGAATAGGATTTCATTACTTCATTCCCTCTCACTTCAGTTCCCTGGATCATCAGTAATTGGAAGAACAAGATAAACTGCATATTCTCCATGTTCTCCATTGTGTCAGCTTATAAAGCTTTTAGTCATCAAGTAATTCAGGTTGCAAGAGATCTCTGAGACCCTGGCTGCCAACCATTCCCCCAGCACTGCCAAGCCCACCACTAACCCAAATCCCCAAGTGCCACATCCACATGGCTTTGAAATCCCTCCAGGGATGGAGACTCCACCACTGCCCTGGGCAGCTATGCCAGTGACAGCCCTTTCCATGATTTTTTTTTTTCCTAACATGAATCTCTCATGGGACAACTTGAGGCTGTTTCCTCTTGTCCTGTCCCTGTTCCCTGGGAGCAAAGCCCGATCCCCCCTGGCTGTCCCCTTCCATCAGGGAGTTGTGCAGATCCAGAAGGTCCCCCTGAGCCTCCTTTCCTCCAGGTCAGCCCCTTTCCAGCTCCCTCAGCTGCTCCTCATCAGATGTGCTCCAGCTATGTCAGTTTTGGCCCAGTCAGCGCTGCTTAAATTCACTTGAGTTCAGTTGCAACCAGCTGCCTTCCCCACACTTCGAAATTTTCCATCATTTTATTCAGCCTGACAAAGCAGTCACTAAGCACCACTTACATGCACTTCCTGTGCTGACTGATGGTGGAAGAATAATGGATAAAAGGCTCTGCTGCCCAGAGCAGAGCACAGATTTACATGCTGTGTTACCTGTTTATTAACTTTTGTATTCATGCAGCTATTCTTATTTTGTAGCTGTGTAACTATCTGACTCCCATCTTGATTTTTGCTTTGGACCTCAGAGTTTGTAATTTCTAATACATTTTACATTTCTCCTTCTTTGGGAGAATGCTCTGCTTTGATCCCCTTTTTCCCCTTTCCATGCCAAGCATGGTCATGGTTTTGTTTTTTTTTTTTGGTGTGAGCTGTTTGTCCAGACAGCTCACATACCTCCACAGGCATCCCCAATGAGAATATATAACGTGACTTTTCATCATATTTTGACCTATATTACTTTATGTTAAAGAAAAATACCTTAAGCATCTTAAAAGTACATATGGGAGCATGAAGGGGCTGATCTCTTCCACGGGTATGTCAACTCAACCAGCTTTAGAGATAGGAACTTTGTGTATGAAAATTGGACAGGGCAGGGGGAGGAAAGGAACAGCCCAAAATCAGACCTTCTTTAATGACTCTATCATGTTTCCGTCTCACCAGATTAAAGAGGCAGCTGATATTATTCAGAAACTGCACTTGATTGCACAGGAACTGCCTTTTGACAGGTAAAAATCTATCTGAGCATCTTTTTAAGACCGTAAATCTTGGCACAGCTATGATTTTCCTGATGCTTCCCTTGTCTCTCCTTTTGGTGCTGCTGTACTTAGTGATTCATGGAGCTTTTGAGCTGGATTGTGTGCTTATTTCTCTCTCCTCTATTCTCAAATTGGTGTTCACGCGCTCGTGTTGTAGGATCATCTTTACATACACATCCTAAACTGCTTAACAGACTTTTAATGGGATAATTTTGCTTTGCTGACTTAATGCTAGATTTGAATTAGATGCTTGTAGGTTTTTAGGGATATAAAGCGGGGAACTTTTCTGTCGTCTTTGTGCTGCATGTTTTCATTTTTAAGCAGAGTGCCTGCTGTTCATGATCCAGGATGCCTGTGATTTTCCTCATGTGATGTGGATTTGAATTTAATCGTGCTATTTTTTTTCTGTTGTTGTTAACAGGTTTTCTGAAGTAAAATCAAAGATAGCAAGTAAGTTATCTATCCAGTTCAATCCATATTGCTGTATTTGAATTGTTAAAGATGATTAAAGAAGTAAGCAATGCTGTCAGCATTACAGTTTTTGCCTGAATTACGTAGCCTGATGGGTTTTTGTTGTTATCCCCTTTGCTCTCCAGGTAAATACCACGATTTAGAGTGCCAGTTAATTCAAGAGTTTACCAGTGCTCAGCGCAGAGGAGAAATCTCCAGGATGAGAGAAGTTGCAGCAGTTTTGCTTCACTTTAAGGTAAAAACTGAGGGGTTTAATTTAAATACATGAATAAAACCGACCCACGGTACAATAAGTTTTGAGAGTGAATGTATTTGCGTGGGCACAGGCCTGATGTCAGATAATGTGTCACTTCAGGACTGAGCTGTTCAATCTGAAATCGAGTGCAGGGGAATAAAGGAGGCAGGTGAGGGGGATTGGGGGGCAGCATCAGTGGAGAGCTTTCTAAGATAATCTCTCCTTGCATGGGTGTGTCCTGGCTTTCATGCTTGAGAAAGAATGTTGAAACTTGAGGTATAGATCCACATAGAGTGGTGGTAAGTGGAGTCATGTTAGATATGTAACAAAAATGGGTTTGGAAAAGTCTATGATTTAAATGAATTCTGTTTGGTTTTGGGCTTTTTTAGTAACTTTTTCACAGGCATTGAATTTCCTTGATTTCGTTCTGTACTGAAAGCACCAAAAACCTTCTCTAACACTGAGTTGTTTTGCTCCTTCCACAGGGCTACTCCCACTGTGTTGATGTGTACATAAAACAGTGTCAAGAGGTAATGCAGTTTGTTTTACATCATTTCTTTATGTACATTACATTATTGATTTATTTAGTCTATAGGTTGTTGTAAATATATTCTAAAATGTGCTTCTCAATCTTTAGGGTGCATTCCTGAGGAATGATGTCTTTGAAGATGCAGCCATTCTCTGCCAGAGAGTGAATAAGCAAGTTGGAGAAATCTTTAGCAATCCAGAGACTGTGCTAGCCAAACTTATTCAAAATATCTTTGAAGTTAAACTTCAGGTATTTCAAATTTTAACATTCATTGAGGAACCTCTTAATAAAAAATATTTTATTTAGTAATAGCAATTAATGAGAATTTACAGTATTTGTAATCTTTGTGTAAGGGTGTAGAATCAACTCCTTGCTCTGTAACAATTCAGACAGATAATCGAGCCCATATCAAATACATCTGCTTGTGCTCTGAATGCCAGGTGACTGCAAATACTCAAACTCGATATGTAGAATTATTAGGGAATTGCTGTATTCATTGGCTAATTCATGAGATGTCACACATGAGTTTGATTTCTTCTCTATGCCCTCTACCAAGAATATGTCAGGAAAAGAACTTACACATTTCATATCTTTAATTTGCTCATTCTTGGATTTGGGTGTTGTGTGTGAGGTTAGCATTGAATTAGAGAAAATAATTTATGTTGCGAATACTCTCTTGCAGACAGTGCAATATTTATGAAATCTAGAATAATTTAAAGTACTAAGTTTTTCATCCTGCAAATACACTCACTTAAGTTCTTAAAGTCAACAGCATGACTTTCCTTGCAAAAGGCAATTTCCCTGTAGATGTTGCTCTTATAGTGTAGAGATTGAGCTTGTGTTTCAACCCCAATTTTGTGTGTCAGTTTTGAATTAGTATTTTATGGTAAATATTTTTGTCCAAATATTCATAATAAGAAGGCTCTAAGCTTTGTGTATGTATTATGACAAGCAGATATGTAATTAGAGCTTTAAAGATAAAGAAGAGATGAATTTTCTTTAAGTAAGATCTGCACTTTGCACGAAATTCCATATAATCTGAGAGGTAGTGAGTATGACCTGTGGTTGTCAGTTGATCTTCTAACACATGTACCAAATTTTGCAGAGTTATGTGAAGGACCAGCTGGAAGAACACAGGAAATCAGATGCAGAACAGTATCTTAAGAATCTCTATGATCTATATACAAGGTATTTATACATCAATGATGAAATTATTGGGTTGAAGCTATTGGAAAATAAACAGATTTATTGTCAAGAAAAATAAAAGCCCAAGATGTAAACTTCTCATAAAAGCTGAAATTTTTTTATGTCTATTAACCTTTACAGTGATGGGTTTCCTAAGGAAAATTTAAAATGGCCATTATTATTTTCAATGGGTATTATGGTGATCTTCAAGAGTAATTTTAAAACTGTGCAAAACCAGTCCTCCCCATCTCACTGGCAACTTGATTGCAGTGGTGCTGTGTGTAATTAAACATGAATTATGTGAAATTCTTTACTTAAATGTGAAACTGCTCCAAGTCTTAATCACCATCAGGGTTCTGTTGTGCTGTGTACTTTACAAACATGTAATGCTGTAATTCATCCACATTCAACCTTTTCCTCTTTGTTTCTTTTGCATAAAGAACCACTAATCTGTCAAGCAAATTGATGGAATTTAACTTGGGTACTGATAAGCAGACTTTCTTGTCTAAGCTTATCAAGGCCATTTTCATTTCCTACTTGGAGAATTACATTGAGGTGGAAATTGGCTATTTGAAAAGTAGGAGTGCTATGATTCTGCAGCGCTATTATGATTCCAAAAACCACCAGAAGAGGTCCATTGGCACTGGAGGGTAAGTTCCTTTTGGGAAGTTTGATAATTTTGAAGTGGAAGGGAGGTGGTGAGGGGAGTATTTGCCATGTCAGATGCACAGTGATGAACTGCCAAAGACCTACAGCTTTTTATAATTTGCTTTCACTTTATGTTCTGCTCAAAAGTGTGTTGCTCTCAGTACATGTGAAATGTACTCAGTGCATGGTATTTGTACATACTGGAAATGAAAAATACCAGTTAAACCTATGTTTCAACTTAGGATCCAGATCCACAAAAGGACTGAAGCAAAACTAAGGTACCTAAAGCATGTATATGTGTGTATCTAAAAGCATACATTTTTTTTCACCTGCCCAGGTCTTGTGGTCCCCTCCCAAGACCTAGGAAGGGGAAAAGACCATAGCAATGTCAGTGAGAAAGCTCTTAGTGAGCCCAGAAGATACAATGGACTTAGAGAAAGGTAAAACAAGACTTCATTATCCTCAGGGTAGAAAAAGTAATGAAGGAGCAGTGAGAAGTGGGATAGGAGGTATAAAAACTTGTGTGAAGCAGAGGTGCTAAGGCTACTGCACCTTTCAAAGAGCTGCTGGGTTCAGTGTGTCAGGAATGAGGAGTGATATGGAAAAAGCAGCAGTGTAGTAATTAAAGCAAAGATGAAAATTTAATTTTCTTGGGGAAAATTAAATTTATTGTAGTGTGTAACTGTATGGGTTGTTCTATGCATGGAAATGTGTCGAAGCATGCTTGACTAAATAAAGGACTGCTGCGATAATGGATGAGGATGAGAGGATTTGTGGGTGTGGATGAGATAGGAAGCTCTCATTAGTGTTTGGAAAGTGCAGTGTGACAGAGTGGATGGAGGCTAAATTTATCCACAGAGCAGAAGTGCTGTAGGATTCCAGTGAAATCACTCATCCCACAAAGGGAATAGCTGCTCCCATGTGTGAACGTGCCATTCCTGAACACAATTGACCATGGAATCAGAGGTGGTAGTTTTGCATTTACTGGCAATTTTTGTTTTTAAAGCTTGCAAGACTTGTCTTAATGCTTGCACATCCTAAACCGTGTCTTGGGTCCTGTTTTTTGTTTTTTTTTTTTTGAGTTAACAACTAAAAGATCCTGAATTGTTGTTGAGTTTGGGTACCAAAATTTCCACCTGGTGAAATCTTCTTGGGGTCTGTCTTTGTTCCAGTATTCAAGACCTCAAAGAGAGACTAAGGCAACGAACAAACTTACCCCTGGGGCCAAGCATTGACACACATGGGGAAACGTTCCTGTCACAAGATGTGGTGGTTAACCTTTTGCAAGAAACCAAACAAGCTTTTGAAAGATGTCACAGGGTAAGTTTGCTTCCTGTGATCTCCCTTAGTGGTACAATTTTGTCTGTGAGATTAAGTCTTGAGCTTAAGTTTTTGGTTGAGGTGTGATATAGGAAGAAGAAAGGACATTTTCAAATTGTCTCTTGTGTTTTTCATGGAAATGGAGCCAGAGTGGAGCCTGAGGGTTTGTTTTTTTTTTCCCATGTGGATCTAGTTGTAATTTGTGAGTATTAACACTGGCTGTTTTTGGAAGAAGTGGGGATGGTTAAGCATACTGGCTGCATTGCTTTTCTTACTAAATTAGACCCAAAATCTTTGTGTGGTTTTCTTTTCCTACTTAAAAAATACACTGAGTAGTTCAACAGTTATTTTCCTGCCTCAAGTGTAATTTCTTTGTACATTAATAAATGATCGCCAATAAAATGCTGAGAGGAATAATCTTAAACATTATTTACCTTGGTAACCCTCTACAGTTCTTTAAATGCTTCAGTCTAACATAAAAAAGGTATTTTACTTTACTGATTAAATTGCTGGTTTTACTGCCTGTCAATCATATTTGTCTGGTACTTGGTGTAAATGAAAACCCTTGAAATTTAATTGCAGATTTTAATGTGATTTTGTTTTTTACATCAGCTGAACACACTGATTTCTAGGAAATTTTAATTCCTTTAACATTCTCAGTGAGCTTAAGGCAGAGAAACTTAAGATGTTTAGATGTTTTAATATTTTATAAACTTAGTGGGGCTAAAGACAGAACAAGGTAGAGACACAGGACTGTTACCTGCACACCCTTGGGATCACCACCTTCCTCAGGGTGAGAATCAATGACTGTAGGACAAGCAAGTAGATAATCATTTTTCTCAATATCATAGCTGGTAGAAGCAGTTATTAAATTTATGATATAAACTTTTTTCCACATGTGCACAACCTTTTGTTTCTGCCTTTCTATTGGGATCAGGTTTAATATAAATTATTTAAAAATAATTGTATTTGAGTGGAAACCCCAATGGATCTTGGCATGTGAGGAGATTTCCAGAATTAGGGTTTTAAAATTTAGGGGTTTGTGGTCAAAGCAATTCATTGTGCAAAAGATAAGTCCCTGGCTAACTAATTGTGGTATTTATGTCACATAGCAGATGTGTGCAGGGTTCTGCCAGCTGTGACTGCTTTAGGAAAAATAAATTGGTAATTCTGATGTAGCCATATATTGAAGCATTTCGTGTTTGGGAGATCTCTGTTGTTGGGTTTTTGAGTTTTTTGGGGGGAAGTACAACAAGAATATTTGTGAGTGTTGTGTGAATTACCTGGAGCTGGAGCAGTAATCTTTCTTCCTCCAAGCTTTATAAAAGTCTTCACCTAATTCCTTAGGAACCAAAGCTGTTTTTCCTAGGTACAAAAGCCCTGTCACGTTTTTCTTTAGAAAAGGGATTTACTGACAGGTTGCTGTCCAAAATCCCACGTTGCTTACAGCTCATCAAAGTCCAGATGCTGAGTGTAAATGTGGGCATTGCTGCACTTAATAAAAGTGTTCATGCTCCATTGACTCCAGCTGAACTGTGCTAAATGTAGCCCAGGTTCAGCTGCATTATTTTTGCTCCAGTGATAAAAGAACACAAACTGGAGGTCCAGCTAACCCAATGTCCTGCTTCTCACTGTGGCCAGTGCCAGGAGAGTATTAAAAGAATAAAAATATAGGATATGCATAGAGTAATCTCTTCTGTATTCTGTATTCTATATATTTTCCCAGCATCCAGTGGTATGCAGGTTAGGTAGTTCCAGAGACTGCCTCTGGAAAACTGTTCTAAGGACTATTAATTAATACCTTCTTTTACTGTTACTACTACTATTATTATTATTATTGTTATTATTATTAGAAACTGTTAATGCTTTTGTTTATTGTAGCATCCTTTTGGCAGCTTCAGTTTACCTGTAAATGCTGAAGGGTTTATTGATATTATAGGCTGTTCCTGAATAATTCCCTCTATGGATACTTTCCATTTTGAGTAAAATTCCAATTATTCTGGAATACTTGTTACATTTTAAGCTTATCCCCTATGCAATATCCAATAAACTTTCAAATCCATGTAGAACTGACCTTTAGGATATTTTTTTTTCTTTTTCTTTAAAGCTCTCTGATCCCTCTGACTTACCCAAGAATGCTTTCAGAATTTTTTCTATGCTTGTAGAGTTCTTATGTACTGAACACATCGATTATGCATTAATTACAGGCCTTGCTGGTGAGTACAGTTATTTCCTGAGCATTTCATCTCCTTGGCCTTTCTGTGCCCATGATCTTTGCTGTGCCTTATTGATTGGCCTTGTTCAGGATGTGTTGGTTAAATGAAATCAGGTTTGTGTGTTTGGGGGTCGACATTTAATGGCTTCTGAAGTGTAACTTTCATTTGGGAAATTGATGCACAGATGGAAACGTGCTTCTGTCTTTAGAAACATTTTTATCACAGAAATTGGAACATCCTCTGTATTCTGTGTCATGACGGGAGAATAGTTTTGTATTAAATCTTAATGATTATGGGAATTCTGTGTTTGTTTGTGTATTTGTGTGCTTAGAGTGACAGTAAATAAGAAAACTGCTTGTTTAAAGAAGTTAAAATCTTGACAGTGAGAACCTGTCTGTCTTGTAAGACAGCATGAGACTCACATTCTGAAGGAGTTCTTGAACTGACTGCTTTGTTTTGCTTTCAGAAATGTTATCAGTAAGGTATTTCTGTGCTTGTGCTTGTTACCAATATAAGCTAGGAGAAGAATTCTATATATGGCACCGTGGTAAATTTTTGAAACTCTAAGCCTGTGATTTAAGCATTCATGGAAGAAATCTGCATATTTAAAAAGTCATCATGCTAATTATAAGAACTGCATATCGTTACAATTCTAATGAAACCTTTGCTTTAGGCATTCCCTCTTCTGATTCAAAGAACGCAAATCTTTATTTCTTGGATGTTGTCCACCAGGCCAATACTATTTTCCATTTATTTGACAAGCAGTTCAATGATCATCTGATGCCATTGATCAGGTACCTTTGTTTTGATTAACGTTTCCTCTGGTCTTTTTTGTGAAGAAAGCAATTTTTTTTCATTTCTCATCTCTTATGCTTGGAGTAATTCAACTTGATATTGTGGAAGATAAAATACTATTGTGAGAGGGAGAAGAAAGACAGTTTAAACAAATTGGTTCCTTTGGAAACAAATGGGAGAGGGTGAGCTCCAGGAATACTGATAGGAAGGAAAGACATGTTGCTCTTTGGAGATTTTGCTGTTGCATTCCAGGTGGGATCCAAGGGAGTTTGTGGCTGTACCCTTTTCCTGCTTGGGTGGGAAATCTTCACTGGATCTTGTTGGAAGCAGCAAACCCAGCAGACAAATTCATTTGGATATTTTAACACTGTCACACATCTTCTGTACTGTTGCAGTTCTTCTCCTAAATTATCTGAATGCCTTCAGAAGAAAAAGGATATCATAGAACAAATGGAAGTGAAGCTGGATATGGGCATTGACAGGCAAGTAGAGATTAAAACTTTCTCTTAATCTTTTAAACCACACCTTTGTGATACATGTCAGCTGGCCTTTTAAGCATGAATTATTCCTGAACTCAAAATTGATATTTTAAGGGGTTTTTTTTTAACAGATACTTTATTGTGCATAGGAAATTTAGATTTTGTGTGGTTAGAGGGTCATGTTTTCCATGGCAGATTTCTGACCCATAAATGCTTCTGGAAGGACGTTAAAGGATTTTGCTTATGTTGAAAGAGTGCAATGATTCACTGTTACCTTATTGTCTCAAACTGGTGTTTTTCTACTTTGAAAGAGGGAGAAATGATGATTGAAATAGGTTAAACACTTGCAGGATTTCCATTAGGAGCAAGGTTTGACAAAAATAGGTTAAATGATTTGCTGGGATCTGTGCAGTGCTATGGATTAGACCGAATTGTGGAAGTCTGGAGACCTGGAATAATTTTGATTCTGACATTGACTTGCTTTGAGGTTGTGACTCATTTAATCTTTTTTCTATTTCTCAGAATAAAAATGAGGGGATAGCTATAAAAATTGCAAATTAAAATCACAGCTGTTTTGCAGCAGAGGAAAATAATAAACTAACGAGCTTAATATTAGGAAATGGAGCTGTTGTGTGATGCCCTACTTTTGGTTTGGTGTATTATTTTCTGCAAGTGCAAGGAGAAAGGTGGAAATAGGGGATGTAAGATGGCAATTGAGATTTTACCTGCTCCTGCTGCAGGTGACCTTAGAGGTTTAAACACAAAGTTGGAAATATTTGAAGCACTGAGGCCATAAGCTTAGATCTAGACAGATACAGGTCAGACATCAGTATTACAATGGTTTGTATCTGTTTGTGTTAAATAATTCATCTCTTAAAGGCTTAGAAGAACAAGTTCTTGTCAGAAGACAGTACATTCAAAGGTTTGTGGATGAGGAATTAAAAAAAAATCGTGTTTCAGCACATAAAAAAGAGAGATTAGTTTTGAGATGAACATTACATGTAAAATGTGTTTGTGGGGCTGTTTCATGCTGCTTTGTGGTGCCACTGATGCTGTTGAGAATTGATTGTCTTGCTTAAAGAAATGAGTTTAAAAAATAAAGCAAATTTTTGAAACGTTGATGGTTTCAGCTTTATCCAATCTGGGAAAGTCCAAGTGCAGCTTCTTGAAAACCATTCACAGCAATTACCTACCTCAGTAAAAGTGATTTATTAGCCAAACAGAATTAGTTCAACTGGCTTTCTCTCAGTATGTATTTTGTGTAAACAGCCTTCTTGGGAGTGTTTATTCCAAATAGAGATTGAGGAGAATGCAAGATATTATTTCTTTAAATTTCTGTTGGTATGTGGACTGTGGAACAAAGTAAATCCGAAATTACAAGCCTGAGCTCTATGCACAGGAAAAAAAAGAGGTTTTTTCCCTCTCTGGATACATGTATTCTTCTCCACCCCGGCTTGAATTCTTCAAGGCATGGAATGTCCTTGACAGTTTTCTTTGGGAAGGTTGGGAGGATGAGGGGGTTGAAGGAAAGGGGAGGGGAAGAGAAGAGAGGCAGGGGGATGTTCCACCCCAGGTGGGTACTGGGAGAGGTTTGCAGTCTCTGTCACCTGCTTTGCTGTTTGACCTTTGCTTTGGCTCAAAGGAAAGCAGGGCCTTGACCTTAGATAGTGCTCTGGACAGATAAATCCTATAAAGGAGAAATAATTGATACTGTAAAACTCCATTAGATTCCTGGGAACAAGAGAAATACCAACCTCTGGCAAAGGGAGAAGTTTCTTTTCCCCCCCTCACTCTTCCTTCATTTTCCAAGTGTTTTTCTGATGCAATGTGATCTAATTCTGCTAAACTCCTTGGAACGCTTCCTTTGGATTCTCTCTGTGTTGAAGGATGCTATCCAATTTCTCTTAAGAGCTGGATTTGAATGGATTACCTCACAATTAATGTGTCCCCTTTAAAAGCAGCAGGCTGTGCTCTGCTCCCAGACACTGAACTTGGAGGAAAAAGTTTTTAGGGTTTTTGTTTTTTGGCTGATGCTTCTTTTTCTACTTGCTTACATAAAATCAAGCAGATCTTCTCTGTAGAAAAATGTTAAATGCTGGAGTTTTTTTTTCCCTCATGGCTTTCTGCTGTTTAGTTTTGTCCAGAATTATGCCAGTATATGTAAATATAAAAGTCAAGGAAATTATAAATTTCCCCTTAAAACTCAATCTGTATTTGTAACCTTAAAGGACACTGAATTGTATGATTGGACAGATGAAGCACATCTTGGCTGCAGAGCAAAAGAAGACAGATTTCAAACCAGAAGATGAAAACAATGTTCTGATTCAATATACAAATGTAAGTAAGCCAAGTCTCAGCTCATGAGTGTTCTCAATTACAAGATGTTCCTTACCAACCTCCTGTTAGACAACATGTGTATTTACTTCATTTACTTCCATTTTGCACCAAGCACCTCCAAACTCTGTTGTGGACTATTTTCTCAAGCTGAAAAGGAGCGGGAGTAGTTTTTATCTGGTGTCAGGCACAAATCAGTGGGTGCTGGAGGAGCTAGCACATTCTTTCCCCTCCCAAGAGGCCCAAATTTGGAACAAGGCTTTTAGCTGATAATTAGCTTTAAGCGATCAGTTTCAGAAAATCAGTTATCAGGTACTCTCCAGTCGCTGGGTGCTTTTTCCTCTCAGAATGGCAGGAACGTGGCAAAGCATCACAGGTACAGCAGGAATGTTTTGCTGCTCCAGTGAGTGTCTGAATCCCAGCCCAGGGACTGCTGGGGTGGCTCACACTGGGGAAAAAGGCAGGGAGGAGTAGGGAACAAACTCAATGGGAAGAAGTGAGAGCATTCCCTGAATGTCTGCAGCCAGGTGGGAATGGGAGAAGTGCAGCTGTAGCACATACAGAGTGTGGTACTCTGTGGGAAGGGTGAAAATCCCTCTATGGCTGTTAATTTGGATTTACAATTGTGACTCACAAGAGGCTTTTAATCGTGCACCCCTTTGGTGGATCACTGAATTAAAAATCCAAATTAAAATGTTCTATTCTGAACTGATAGGAACTGTAACTTAATTGAATATTTTCTTGCATCCATCTTTCTACTTGCATTTTTTCATCTTTGTGTGGCAAATAAAAAGAAATGTGGAAAATTGGAGAATAAACTTTTATAACACATCACTGAGTTTGATTAAAGTTAGCAACTGATGTTAAAGTTATGATGTGGAGGAAAGCAGATTACCTAATTCTTATTTACTTCTTTTTATTCATCTAGGCTTGTGTCAAAGTCTGTGGCTATGTTAGAAAACAGGTGGAAAAGATCAGGAATTCCATGGATGGTAAGAATGTGGACACGGTTTTGATGGAGCTCGGGGTCCGTTTCCATCGCCTCATCTACGAGCACCTACAGCAATATTCCTACAGCTGCATGGGAGGAATGCTGGCCATCTGTGATGTGGCTGAGTACAGGAAGTGTGCCAAAGACTTCAAGGTGAGCCTCTCCATGAGGAGGGAGTGATGGTTGTAAATACTCTCCTGGGAGGAAGAGTTTTGAAGATGTAGAATGGATATTCTGTTGTAAGACTTCAAGCAACTCTAATTATTTCTGTTTTTTTCCTTTGTTTCCTCTTGCCCACAGATTGCGCTGGTCTTACAGCTCTTTGATACCCTGCATGCACTTTGCAACCTTCTGGTTGTAGCCCCAGATAATTTGAAGCAGGTTTGCTCAGGAGAACAACTTGCTAACCTGGACAAGAACATCCTTCACTCCTTTGTCCAGCTGCGTGTTGACTACAGGTCTGCTCGTCTGGCTCGTCACTTCAGCTGAGAGCATGGCAGGAAACCTTGCACCTTTGGGCAGCCTCAGTTGTTAGAAAGCACAGGGAATTACTTCTTACCAACCATGGGTGTAACTTTTGTGGGACAGTGACTGTTCAGGATAAAGCAGCAGCCATATTTAAACCTGACCATGTAGAAGGCGAGCAGGTAAAAATCTGGATGATGTTTCATGTTAGCTCAAGTTCTCCCAGTGAAGAATTTCACAAATCTACTTGCTACTGATTTTTTTTTTTTTAATTGGAAACATGTTGGTGTAGGAGAGCAAATGGTGCATTGAAAGTATTTTAGTCTTCAACATTGAATTATCAGATACCATTTGTTAGACTTGAACTACAGAGCATAGCGTAGGTAATGGATTACATAGACTAGACCAGTGTAAAAACATTCTTCATCAATTTTAATGACTTAGACTTCAGCACAGCTAATCATAATCAAATTATCTTTGATTGGTGTTTCTAAGTCATTTCTTTCATTTAAAACGTTATCCTACTCAATGTAATTTCTTGCTCTAATTAATTAGCTTGGAATTTCTTTGAGATGTAGGAGTAAAACACTATCCCAGAAAGACATAATTTATTCATTGTGTAGCATTCTAAACAGAACTAAAGTGGTGAAAAGTTTGGGGGTTTTTTATTTTTGGTTCTTTGGCTTTGGGTTTTCTTTACGTAATAGTCAAGGGCCCACTGGAATGTACTGGCATTGTATGATCTGACATTATTGTTTCTGTTTGATACCAGCACACTGAATTTTATATAAGCTCCTGAAGTAAATGCAGCTGCCTTGCCTAAGGCATCCTTATTACAAGTGAAGGTGCCCATTGTTGGGTTACTATAAAAGAACTTTTTCTCCTGTCTTATTTTGTATGTAAATAGATTTAAATTCTAACGAAGTGGAAGGATAAAATGTAGCCCAGCTTTTCCTATGTGGCAGGAATAGCTCCAGCAAAAACCTAGAGTGGCAAATTCTCGTGGTGAAGAGAATTGATCCTCAGTGCCTGAGCAATATAAAATGTTGAAGTGTGTGCAAGCTGCTCTTCCACTGATCGTAACTTTGATGTTGGACAGAGGCTGCTCTGTGTCTGTTGTGCTCCAGGGTTTATTCAGGAGTTCCTGTCGTGGACCCACAGCGTGCATACAGTGAACTGAAGCAACAGCAGTGTTTGAAACATCTGGGGTGGCTTTTCCACAAACAGCTGGAAATTATTGTAAATAGACCTTTTTTTTCAGAGTGGGCTCTTGTGGAAACCAGGTTGGAACTGCAGTGGAATAAATCCTTTCTAACATGTTCCTTCTACTGTGGGCTCAGCACATTATGGAAACTTCTTTGTCTCCCACCTCCGGAGCAGCATCTCTATCCATTCACTTTATGGGTTGATCAAAGAATTTTATTTTCCTCTTCTGTTAATGAATTCCCAAGTGGGGTCAATATTGACAGGACTTGTTGGAACTTCTCTTGCTTAGCTGGGGTTCTCCTGCTTCATTTTGGATTTAGGGGGAGCATTCTGTTGGGTAAACAAGGGAATGGATGCCAGCCTGGCTCACAGGATCCAGGGAGTCTGGCTGGGCTGCTCTGCTCTGTTCCTTGGCCGTGGCAAAGCCGCAAAGGGACACTGGAGGAGGCACCTGCTTGTACTGCTGCCATTTTTGTTCCAAAAGCTCTGATGTGAATTCAGATGATACCTCTCTGTTACCTCTGTAACTGAAAGCCAACAATTTTAAGGCTGTGGTTTTATGAACCAATACAAAATCTTTCTACAAAAAATAAAAATAAAAAGTGTCAATTTGCTAACACTTCAGAACAGTGAACATCGTCTTGAGATTGCAGATCACAGAAGTGCTTCAGAACTTGTTGTATGACTGTTTGAATTTTTTTAAGGTTGTATGAAATGTATTTACCATATCCCTTGCTTTATTAGCTGTGTTTTCCATGCATATGCTCAGTGCAATATTTCCATTATGCCTGTTAAGAGGAGGCAGCAAAAAGTAGGTGAACACTTAGATATGTAAACTCTTCCTCAATAAAAAGAATTCCTTCCAGTTACTTTTTTCATTTCATTTCCATGTTCCTCAAAGATATTTATACTCAATTGTATAAGCCCTTATATTTAAAAAGAAAAAAAAAAAAAGAATAAAAGTAATTTTACTGACCAAATTTATCACTGGTGTGAGCTTTCTCCTTCCTTTAAGAAACCTCCCCGTGCACACACTGAAAGTGTCTATTTCTGGAGAAGGCTGCATTGTCAGTAAGTTTATTTTGTAATACAAGTTGGATTTGGATGGGGTGGGGGAACTATAATTTTCACACATTTTTAAGTTTAGAGCTCTTATAGCATATAATTTAGAAAAATATTTCCAGTGGCTTATGAATGCAATAAAATAGTATCTAAAATACAGATATGCCTTTTAATGTTCATATAATGAGTTAAAGTATTGCCTGTCTAATGTTCCCTCCTACAACACAGGCATTTATTTATCAGGCTGGCAGCCAAACCTGAGAGGGGGGAGAGTGTGTGTGTGTGTGTGTAATTATGTTGTCTACAATTGGTGAAAATGGCTTTGCAGTAAACTGTTGTAGGCTGGAAAAGAAGCTGTGCTTTTTCCAAGTCCTGTAATTTATTGAGGTCATTTGCTATTTTGTTCTGTTTGTGTATGCACAGAGGGCAGGAAGGAATTCTGTAACAATCCTTCACAAATAATGCAAAAAAATGGGGAAAGAGCAGTGCTGGGAAATAGAAAATAGAGAAATAGAGGGTAAGAAGTGAAGAAGACATGAACTAAAAAGGGATACGGAGAAGGAGCAATTTTAAATGAAGCACATGAAGGAGGAGGTTAAAATAGGAATGATGGAAGCCCGACACAAACATCAACCTGGGAGAAAAAGCAGGATTGGCAATGAATTCCCACAGCTACATCCCACCCTGAAATGGAATCAGCCTCCAGAGAAGGGGGACTGGCTAAAACACTTGGCTGTGGAGCTGTTCATTCATCTGGAGACTTGGATTCAGCAGGAGGAGAATCCAAACCCAGTGAGTGCTGTGAAGGGGAGCTAGTGATGTGTGAGTCTGCAAGGAGTGGAAATGCATCAGCAAGGTGCAGCCTCAGTGGAGGGAAGGAGAATTTGCCAGAGCTGAGCTTATGATTCTCTTAGAAGACCACAGTGGGCTGGGGAAGGTGAGTGACTGCTGGATTTGAGGGTGGTGTGATGTTGGCAGAGGGCACGTCAGGCTATCTTGGCTATGGTAAGACGACTGGGGTTGGATTTGGGGCTTGGTTTTATTTTCCTCTTCACAAAGAGGAATTCTAATTCATTGGTGGTGTGATGGAGTGTTGCCTGAATTGGCTGCTCTGTTTCTGTAGGAGATTTTGTGTCTTGCAAAGTGCCTTGGTGAGGGTGAGGCCCTTGAGTCCCTTCCTGGGTTGGGTACACCTTGTCCTGGCCTTCAAAACACAAAGTTCCAGGTTTCTCAATCCAATGGCAGTAAACAACATTGTCAGTTCTGGATATCATGACAAACTCCAGAGCAGGAGGTGGCTCTTTTGATTAAGTTTTCATGGCAATAACTCTCTTTAATTCAGATTAACACTTGAGTTGAACCACTCATGGGCAGGGAAACTAGTTTGAGGCTATAATTTTTTTTTCTGTACAAAGGAAGCAGATACCTGCACAATTGCTTGTCTAACTTTAAATGCTGGTAGTGGCCCTTACCCTTTGCCCTTCTCGTCCCAAGAGCAGCAGGGAGGACAAGCCAGCCACCAGCTCTCTTCTAGAGGACAACAAAAAGGTAGGAGCACCTTTCCTGTCCTCAGATTCTGCTGGATTTTGGCTTCTGGGCATTATTTCCTCCCCATCACATCCTCTGTGGTAGCTCTAAATGGAGACAGGTTTATGTTTTGCTTCTGCATCAAGGCTGGCATGTTGTAGACTTTTTTTCTTTCCTGGTGTTTCTACACCTGTTTTAAGGAGGGGAGAGAGGCAGATCTCCTGCCCAGTTACGTTCAGTGCTTTGCTTGTCTTTCCCCCCCTCCATTCTAATTTCTTTTGCTCGTAGGAGATTTCTCTACCACATCTTCTGCTTATCTTGCAGTGGGGAAGCAGCTGTGTTTGCCTGTCGTCTTTTCTCTTGTGTGGGGCACAGCCCTGTGTCAATACAGCCCTCAGTGTATGTGGAAACCTTGGTTTCTACTTTTATTCTATTAGCTTTATGTCCCTGTGCCCTGTTTTCCTTTCAGATCTGAGGACTGCACTATCCCTTCCCCTCTGTTACCACTTTGCCAGAGAGGGAAAAATCTTTAACTTTGCAGTGTGGCTTCTTGGAGACCTTTACTTATCTGGTGCTTCTTCATCCACATGAGATGGAGAAGTGTAGCTCCCTTCCCCTTTATCCCTCTACCTTTCCCAAATTCTCTCGTTTCTGCATGTTTCTCTGCAGGTCTCTTGTTTCCATTTTTTCTCTCCTGACCTATACATTATATTGAAACTTCATGTGAGGGGCCAGCCACAGGGGGTAAACTCTCAGATATCTCAGCTCTAACCTCCAGTTAACGTGTCAGGAAAGTAACATGGAATGTAAAGTTGAGCCATTTCTGAAGAGTATCTTTGAGATCAGGTTAAATCAAAATCACTTGTTTTGGTACTTGATTGAAGTTTTCTTGGTAATTTATTTACTTGTAACTTCAGTTCATCCTGATATGGGATGAAGCTAAATCTGAGGCTTTCTTGTAGCAGTCCCAAAACCCTGCTCATCTGCACTGCTGTTTTTCCTCTGTGGAGAGGGAAGACCTTGAGGCTGAGGCTGGAACACGACTGAGCCACAGGCTGTGGCAATTCCCACCCATTCCCAATTCCCATGCCTTGCCTGTCCTGGTCCCAGCTGAGCAGCTCATCCCTACTGGGAGGAACCAGCCCCCATATTCCCTGCCTGCCCTGACCAGCCTTCAGTGAAAAACCTTTTCCTAATATCCAGTCTCCTTGTGGGGTCAGAGTTGTTCCACCCCACTAATGTAGGTTGTAAAGCATTTGTGACCATCTCAAGGGAGCCACAGCTGTCACTGCTGCCTTGTTCTGCTGATCTTCCAATGTGCAGCATTTTTGAAAGTTGATATTTTAAAGTTTTTCTTCTTGAAGTGACCACCTCTCTCTCCTTTCACTGCAAGCCAAAATCATCTGCAAGGCTCTGAATCCAGAGTGTGAAGGAAAAAGTGCTGGTCCAGGGTCAGTGGCTGCTGCTCAAGCTCCTCACGCTGTGTTTTGTTGTTCTCAGACCTGGATTTAGCAGGGAGAGAGGAGAGAACAGGCTAAGAGGTCTTGGCTCTTTTCATTTGTCCCCTTTGTGTGCACAATTTTGGGGCTATTTGTCCTCCCCAAAGCAGGCTGTTTGCACCACATTCTTCCCTTGAAATGGATTCACCTTAACCCCACCTGAGATCTCTTCTCAGGGCTGCCCTTGCCCCTGTCAGCCCCTTCCCAAGGGTTTATCCTGGCACAAAGGAGCCCTGGCAGTGTCTTGGATGGGCAGCTGCTTTTCCATGGTGGCCATCAGCCTGCTGGGGACAGGAGCTGATGTTCTGTCAGGGGTTCAGCCTCGTCAAGGACCCCTCTTTGCTTCAAAAGAAGGAGGCTGTGGAGAAAAGACGTGTCCAGAACCAATTCCAAGCTCCAGGTGTCAGGATAAACAGTTCAGATTCAGGTTCACTTGGGTTGCAGGTGGTCATTGTGAACCCTCCACTGCTTTAACTGATGTTTGAGCATTGTGGAGAAGCCAGTGAACACGAGCTTCCATTTGAAACATTTTTATAACATCCATTTTAGTGTAAACAATTCATTAAAATGACTTGCTAAGTCTTAGGCAAGTGGATTTTTGAAGGTTGCTCATTTTACTTATCCACCCAAAGTCAATTTGAGTATGAATATATAACATTTTACTCATAATAGCAAACAACTTCAGAGAAGAAACATTTATTCTGGAGGCAGAGATTCAAACTAGACAGCAATGATGCATTACAAATATATAATTATTTGCACTAATATTTGAGCAGGTGGAATGGATTAGTACATGGTCAACATTGCGCTGCTGATAACATGTATTTTTCTATATTAATATGTACTGTGCAACATGTATTAAAATTGTCAATAATTCATTTTAACAGAGATAGCAATATTTATATTGCTGTGTTCTACAGACAGCAGAGTGAATTGCTAAAATGTGTAAAGCTGGGCTAGATTTAACTTAACTTTGTTTCCCAGCATGTGTGGTTTTAATTGCTCATTAAGAAATAAAAAATAGCATATGGAATTTCTTATCCTTTCCTTCTCCCCCCAGCCTGTTAGGGAAAAGCTTGAAATAAGATCTCCAAGACCCAACCCAGCCCCTTGTAGTAGGTGGATTCCTTCTGTGGATTTTCCTGAATTATATGGAACTCAGGTGTTCTGGTTTTCTTTCTGTTTTTAAGACCTATTTTGTCTTCTTCTATGTTGCTTGTTGTTTTCCCTTCTTAATGCATTTTTGGAAGCCTCTGAGGGTAAAGTCAGTCTGTTTAACCAGTGAATCCATCTCCTTTTATAAAGAAGGATGAAGAGGAGACATTCTGGGATAAGCAGGAAATGCTACACAGGGATGAGCCACTAAGTTTTAGAGGAATATCTTAAACTGTCAGAGGGCAGGTTTAGGTTCAATATTAGGAAGAAATTCACCCCTGTGAGGGTGGTGAGACACTGGCAGAGGCTGCCCAGAGAAGCTGTGGCTGCGCCATCTCTGGAAATGTTCCAGGCCAGGTTGGGAGGAGCTTGGAGCAACCTGAGATAGTGTAAGATGTCCCTGCCCATGGCAGGGGGGGAATAAGATGACATTTAAAGCCCCTTCCCACTAAAATAATTCTGTAATCTTGGATCGCGTCATCTGCCAGTGTTTCTTGACAATCGTTTTGTTCTGACATGCAGATCTGGGGGGTTGCATTTGGGGAGGAAAAAAAATGGATTTTGCTGCTTTTTTCCTCCTGGGGAAATCTGTCTGCAGGGAGGCAACTAAATTGCAAGCAGCAGCAGTTCAAAGCAGCCGGAATCCCTGCATCCATCTGAAGACTTTAAAAGAATCTTCCTGACCAGCCAGACACAAATTCACCTGGGCTAGTGAATCTCTCCATTTGTGCACCTTTTTTTTTTTTTGTCTATGTGGGATTTTATTTTTTTTTTGTATATATGCTGATATGTATCAATCTCAGAAGTGGCTGTGGGGATGGATTGCTCCTTCCTCTTGTCTAGGCAACTCCTTTATTCTGAAATAGCATCTTACATTTGAAAAGCTTCTTTAAATGTGGAAAGACATCTTTCTTCAGTGTCAGAGCATCTGCTGTAAATGTCTGCGTGAACTGAGCCCCCAGTCGGGACTAAAGAGAAGAAAAGTCTTGCTTAGCTGCTTTTTAATTTACTTTTTTCTTCCTGCAACAGTGAGGGCCTTAAACAGTAATTTTGAGGCAGAGCTTGAAGTCCAGGTCTTCTGAAGGGGACCAGAAATAGCTGGCTTATGTTTGCTCAACATATAGGGCACAGTGCCAAATTCACTGCTGGTGTGAGCAGCTGCAACTTCGCCAGCTTCAATGGAAATATGAATTTTTAAAAGTCCATAAGCACGTTAGACACATACCTTTGTCTTCCCACAATTAGTTTTGTTGCCTGCATAGCATGAGGCTTTCTGTAGAGCATAATCCAATGCCTAAATATAGTAATTCCAATGCACTTGAGATCAATTAGATTTGTACTTTTAAACTCAGTTTTGTCTATAAAGATAATGTTGTGTTGCTGAAGGGATTTGGTATTTAAAGAGTCTGAACAAGTCTAAGTGGCTCTTGGGCATTATAGTTTTTATTTAGCTGCTTTTTAGCCCAATCACTAATCAAATTAAAACCTACCATGACTGGTGTGTAACTCAGAGCAGACAGTGGAGTGTCTTTAGCTGATAGCACTTAATATTTCCATGAGAGGGGTGCTAAGGTGGGGCTTTTGTTAGAAAGAAAAGACTCCCCTTTTCTGCAAATTGAAAAATAGGTTAAATTACTTTGGGGAAACAAAAACACATAGGTGCAAGGTCGTAGTAGTCCCTGCAATGATGAGCAAAGATCTTTCTGAAGCCTTTACACTGTGAAGGTGTTTTGCTTTGAAGAAAATTACTTTATTTGGTCTTTACAAACAACAATTCTGTAAGAATAGTGCTGCTGGTTGTGTGAAAGGAGGAGGGGGAGGGTAAGAAAGAGCTGTCAGCTTCCCTATAGGACATTATTCCAGAAGGGACCCTCAGATCAGGAGGGACAATTCCTTGTGCATCAGCAATAGGATCCAAACCATGGTTTATTTCCCTCGAAAGCCAGAGCTGTTCTTTGTGCAACGTGTAATTCTCTCCATGTTGGTGTTTTCCATTCAGACCCACTGTGTGAGGGAAGGAGCAGGAAGGTGGGCAGTTTTCTGCTTTGTTTCATGGAAAAATGGTACATTTAGCAACGTGAGGGGCCAAGCTGAGAAAGAGAAGGCAGGAAAATAAAGATTCAATGGTAGCGCCGAGTGCTCGACTGTTCTGTCACCTGGCGAGGGCAGAAATCAACAGTAATGTCAGCTAAAGAAGAGAGTTCATCCTGGGGCTTTATTTCCAGGACTCACTAAGGTCCTAATCAGGCTCAGGAAACGTCTGCTCTCAGAATTTCCTAAGAATCTGTCAACTTGATTTAAGAAAAAAATGTCATGAGTGTCAACTGTGCTGTCACACACCCCCTTACACTTGTCTCCAGCTTTGAGTTGGAGTGTACTCGCTTTTAATTGTCAGTGCCAGAAAATTGCTTCATGCCAAAAAAAAGACAAGGAATAGCTCTCCTTCTTGAGCATTCCCTGTACAAACAAGACCCAGAAAGAACTAGATGTGCTGAGGAAGCTATGGGAGAGTGACATAACATTTTTAAAGTTTTCTTTTTTAATTCAATGGGTAGTTATTTTTTGGATGTTGATCCGTGTGGATTCCAAGGAGAAATGGAGCAGAGCCAGTTCTGTGATGGAACAAGATTGCAGAAGACAACACAGCTACTCTGCACTGCCACACAAGACAGAACTGCAGCCAAAAGAAGCAAAAGTGGAGCAGCTCCCCAGGCATGGTAACATCGTGGGGGACTGATTACCAAATTCCCATTCTGTGAGTTTAAATGGGCACTGTGCTCATTGTGCAGGCTCTCTGTATCGTGGACTAAGAGAGTAGGGATCTGTTTCAAAGTCTGATTCATCCTGGCGTGGAACTAAAGTGGGACAGATGATTTGCTTCCTAGAAGAGTCTCAGTTGCTTCATCACTTCTGAAGGAATGCAAGCCACTTGTTTAAGCCAGATAAAATGAGATGCCTAATGAGTAAGATAGCCTCACCTACTTGTAGAGGCCAAGAAAGCCATGGCTACTTGTTAATTTGACCCCTGAAAACTGTCTATAATGAATTCAGCTTGTGTGGCTCATTGGATTTCATCTTCCCTGTTAACAGGAAGACCCTCGAGATGATTTTGCTTCCCTGCTAAGTCTGGTGATAGACTGGAGAGCAGAGAATTTGACAGCAGGCAAATGCTTCCTTTCTGTGTGCAGGAATTGCCTTCAAGGAAACTGCACAGCCCCTCTGGCTGCTGTGGCACTGCTCAGGGGTTTATCTCCCATGGCAGCGCTGTGCGAAGGAGCACGTTAGGGTGATGCAGGCATGAAAACTGCTTCCTCAATTGCTTTGATCTTGGTCTCTTTGGTGATCACAAAGCCAAGGGATGAGCCTCTCCTGGAGGAGCCATTCTGTTTTGACTGATGAAGGAAACAAGCAAATGGAGGAGCAAGAGAAAAAAAAAGGTTAAACTGGACAAAAGGCTTGGACTGGAATCTGAAAAAACGCTTCCTTTATTTCTCCTTGCTTTACTCTAAACAACTCTTTGATTTCTTTAATCTGACACTGGCTAACTTCAAACAAAAATGAGTTTTCTTCTAGCTTGGTTCCCTTCTGCTTGGCACCTCTCTCCTTGCACACCTGCTGGTGCTTTGGCAGAGCAGAGCAGAGCAGGCCCCCTCTCCCTGTGCTCCCCCTGGTCCCAGCTCTGCCTGCCTGAGTGGCAGCTGCTGTCTGACCGTTTGGTGGCTGCTCCATCAGCTGTGCTGCAAGTTAGACAATCTACAGATGCCACCCATCTGTTCCATCCCTGGCTCCTGGGAGGAATTGTCTTCCTCCTGTTCTCCTTGCAAGTCTCTAGCCTGATTCTTTTTTCCACTTCTCTTCACAGGTGGAGTTTTGCAGTGCTGGGTCTGGTCTGAGTGGCTTTTCAGGCTTTTTGGTATTTCAGAGTTGCTCAGGCAGCCTGTTGGGGTGCACCTCCTGTCTGCCTGATTTCCTGCAGGGCTCTGGTTATGAACTGCCCTCGTATGTCCTCACTGTTTTCACCCTTTTGTTTCCCAGGATCCATTTCTAGCTGAGGCTTATCAGGCCATAACAGAAATAATGTCTGTTGCCCTTCCCAGGGCAGCTGAAGAATTAAGAGATTTTTTTTCCCCTGTGCAGCATGGAAGGTTATTTCCAGCCATCCTATTTGCCCTTCTCTGTGTTGTGAACTGTGAACCACAAAACATCTTTTTGCCCCATCAAAGGATCACTTGGGCTTCCTGATCCTTTTTTTTTTTTTTTTTCCAAACCAGTTCCCTGAGTTGGAGAGTCTCTAAAGCTGAAGGCCAGTACCAACATCAAGGAGAAATTTTTTATCTCCGTTTGGAGAAAATCCTGGGTTTGGCTGGACATCCTTCTGGATGCCCATCTCTCCCAGAGTCCTTCCATCTGACCTGCCATTCTCTTTCAACTCTGCCTTGGGTCTACCTTACCTGGAGGCAGCTCTGATCCTCAGCACTCCCTCCCCTCTCTTCATCCCTGCTCCCAAGCCACCACACACTCCTCAGCCAAGGCATTTTTGGCAGGATAGGCAGGAACTATTCCAAGAACAGGATCTTCACCAGTCAAACAGTTGCTTCTCATCTTGTCCCCTCCTGATTTGCAGGTGGCTTTGAGTTTCCCCGTCTGGCAACACAGGAGGCAACAGCTAACACAGTCTCAATGATTGAACTCAATGTAACAGCAGAATTTGGCATGACAGACTGAGACATCACCTTTCTGCACTGTGGTACCCTGAAGGCAGGCTTCTTATCCTGCAAAATCCTGGAAATTGTGGTTGACATCAGCCTTGATGGAATGAAATAGGTGTCAGGACCAGCCCAAGGTTGCCTTGTCGTGTTTAGTGCTGGGTTAGTTGGGTTTTGGCATCACTGTCTGCTCCTGTACCTGTTGAGGATGTGATGTAGACTCACTGCGTCAGTTTAGAATCTGTGAGGTTAATCTTTGCTCATTTGGATTTTTCTTTAGTGTAGCCTTTGCAGGTGGAAAATTCACCAATGGCTGTGCTTAGCTGCTTGTGTTCCCAGATTTAGGATAGACACAGGATAATTCAGATTGAAAGGCACCTCAGGAACTCACCTGGTCCTCCCACCCCCACTTTTAAAGCAGGATCAGCAGTGAATTCAGGTCATAAAGAACACTGCACTCAACAGCCCCCAAAGAGGCGCAGAACCTGATTTGACTGTGTGCATCTAAATCCTGTTTTGTCAGGGAGGCTGTTAATTACTTTTATGGTGTCGAACACTGGAGTAAACCAAGCCTGGTTTCCTGGGGAGTGATGCCCAAGAGGTTCCTCCCTCTGCTCAGTGATCTGAGAGGTCTTTGCCACCCTAAATAATTCTGTGATTGTGAACTCTTCTAAATCCCTCTAGAGCATCCTCTGTGCAGTCCCACAGGTGGATGAGTGGCTGTGTGTGCTGTGGATCCTTGTGAGACACACAGCATCTGCCACATCTCCTGTATATTAACATATGTTCTAACTGGACACCAGTTCACACATTTCAGCTGGTCAACAGATGGGATAAACAACAAACTGCTGCTGAGCTCACTCTGCAGCCTGCCTTTGGTGATGCCCTGATTTGTATTTCTGATCTTTGCATTGAACTTTTTGCATAAAATTTGTAGGGGAATTTTTTTTTTTTTTTTAATCTATGCCTTGGCCACTTTTGGTTAAAATGGAACTAATGTGCCAATTTGAGAAATTAATAGAAACCTTGAATGGTATGGGTTGGAAGGGACCTTCAAGACCATCCAATTCTACCCCCCTGCCATGGGCAGGGACATCTTACACTGTCCTGGGGTGCTCTAAACTCTGTCCAGCCTGGCCTGGAACACTCCCAGGGATGGGGTAGCCACAACCTCCCTGAGCAACCTGTGCCAGGGCCTCAGCCCCCTCCCAGTAAATTCAGAGAGAAAAATCAGTTTGGATATATCCATGACTAGATCCTGAGCTTACCTGCTGGTTTCGGTTTAGGAAAAATCTTTAGGTCTAGTCCCTAATTTAGGGAACTGTGAAGTGACTTTCCACCTGCCATCACTGACATCTCACCTGGTTTAAAGATCAGCTGGACAACTCTGTTTTTAAGAGGGGTTCAGTCAGACACTGTCTGAGATAATTGAGGTTTGCTTGGCCAGATGAAACAGAGACACTGAGCTCCCCATGGAAAGTAATCCGGGGTTATTCCTGTGCAGAAGTCCAAAGTCATAAATCTGAAGTCACTGGTCCCAAAGCTTGAGGGATTAATCTTTGTTACAGTGTCCTGTGGCAGCACAGAGCTCAAGGTGGATTTGCTATGCAGATTTTTGTCTGAAATTTTTTATGGGAGCCGTCTGCTCTCTGGGTACCCTCCCATATGATATTTATGTTCTTCTTGTACCAACACAAAATACAAAGAATATTCCCATAAAGTAAAAGGATACCATGAACAAGAAATTCATTTGGTGAACAGTGAAAGATGTCTTTGGGGACCACAACATGCAGAAAGGGAGATGCTGTGGAGCTGCAGAGGAGCTTTGCCCTCTGGAAAGGTTCCTGTGGAATCAGGGCACTACTGGGGATGTCTCTTTCCTCCTTTTCCATGCCCAAGTGGGATTCAGTGCTGTGTTTCTCTCCTGCTTTCTGTCCACACAGCGAGTGACGCTTTCTCAGTCTGTGTTTCTGACATTCAATTTGTATAGGGATAGAAAAACAGCTTTAAATCATATTTAGAGTAATAACTTCTCATTCCTTGATGGAGATAAGTAATTTTTGAAGTTCCTAAGCAAGGATGGAAAATGTCAAATACTTCCCCAAGCATTTCAGCCCCTTACATTCTTGATTCACCAAGGAAAGCATTTCCCCCGATACCTCTGTGAAATTTGGGGTTTTTATTTTTTGCAATGTGGCTGTGGTTTGAGGTCAGTACTCCAAGGAGGGAAGGTGCCTCACTCACAACCCAAGCAGAGAAATAGTTAAGCATCTTAAGCTGTGTAAGCAAAAAAAGAGGGGGAAGAAGTTGCCAACATATTTTTGACAAAAGACAGGAAAATGACAGGCTGTTTGGGGTATGCAAAAAATTTTTCCTTTCATACATATTGACAGCCAGAGGGGGGTTATTATTGAGAATATGGGTAAAGTTACTGCCAGTTTCTGCTGGTACTCATGTTTAAAAAGAAACTATGGAAACCAGGAGTAGGAATATTAATTAAGTTCAAATTTGGAATGCCTTTGCCAGGAGTGGCTGCATGAATTCAATGAAGCAGCCTGTTGGGTTGCAATTCACTATGTTGTTTGCAATTTAATAGAATGCTGAACTTTTCATAAATTAACATGTTGTTTCAATAATCTGATTAAAAGGTTATATGTTGATAAGATTTGCCTTAGCTGAGTTTTTTCCCCTTCTTGCTTAAAGAACCAGTATATATTTTCTTTAATCAGTTTGCAGCCATAAACTGTACCTTAGGGGCAAGATCTTTGACTCCTTTAGATTTTGGGAAGTGAAGTTGGAGTCAGTGCAGCTGTGAATTTACATCAGTGAGGGTATGACCCTTGTCCCCAGGTTCTGGTGACCATCTCAGTTATAAAGGTGTTCCAAAAATACTGATTTTGAAAAAGGCTTTGATTAGCTGTGCAAGATGACTTAATCCTATTTTTATGGAACAGGATGGATGTCTGTTGTCTCTGGTAGCAGCCAAAGGAATGGAAACACAGAACGCTGGCTGGAAATGCCTTCAAACAGGGCAAACAGGTCCTTGTTTTTACAGACAGGTTCCCTCTCTGCCCCATTCCTTGTGTGCTTTCTCTTCTGCCTGGGTCCAGCCCCACAGCTGTTCATCCATGTCCAGCTCTCCAACAGAACCTGCATGGTCGGGTACATCAGTTGGCACCACACTCATTGGGCAGAAAAAAACCCCAAAGCCCAAAAATGGCCTGAATTTTTCATCAGATAAGGAAAAGCACGAACATGGAAAATCAGGTAATCAATTATGAGTCAGGGCCCAACCAGCAGCCACTTCTCTTAACAATTCCCGTAAATTATTCCTGGTTTATGTCCCAATCCTGAGCTCAGCTCAGTGAGCTGACATACGCACTCGACGTTAATGTTTGTTGACCAAATCTCCCTATCCCCTGGTCTTTCCTGACAACCAAGGAGAGACTTTCCAAGTGGCAGCTCTCACTTTGCACAACTTGTAGCTCAGCCAGGGGAAGGTGGGAAAAGTGATGGAGGGAGAGGTGTGGGACAGAGCTGGAAGGCTGAGTGACGTGTCTGGTGAGTTACCCAAGGGATGCTGCTCTGCTTTTAAGGAGCACAATGAAATGCATTCCAGGTAATTCCCTCAAAACCCTTCAGGAGGAAGTTGGTGGTTTAGGGAGGCTGCCAGCCTCTTCTCTGGAAGAACAGAGAGGCTGCTCTGGTTTTTAACTGCCTTACATCTTTGTGGCAAGAACGGAGACTGTGTTCAGAAAGCACTTATTAAGCCAAAAATAACCCCCCATTTTTCTGTGAAAAGCGAGTTATAAATATAATCACAGTCAGCAGTAGATCTCAAATCTAAATTGCATGCTTTGCTGAGAGGTTTGTTGGGGTTTTTTTCCCCAAGCAGAGGTGAGGAGATGGCAAAGATGCACTTCTCGGATGTGGCAGAAGGGAGGCAGCCTTGTTTCAAGTAATGCCTCTTCTGGGCGATAATCCAAAATGCACAGTAGGCAGAAGTTAAAAGGAAGTGCTTGCTTTTAGGTTTTTAAACTATATCCCTTAATCCTGGGTGATGATTGACAATCATGATTTAGAGTATGAGGTGCCCCTTTCTAATCTGGCAAGTTTGATGTTATTTGCGTATCTAGTATGGCTTTATTCAACTAAAAACTAAATGGGAGCCTGTGCAATTGATGCCACATTTCAGAGATGAGTCCTGGACTGGGAGTCTATTTACAGATTAGTGGATACACAGCTTCCATGGTAGTGGCCTTTTTTAATGCATGTGTGTGTGTGTGTCATTTGAAGGCTCCAAAAGGCAAATTTACAATTAAAATGTTTCTTGCTGGGTAAGAATACTGGTGGGAGACTTTTTACATAATTTAATTCACCGTGAAGGGAAGCAATATACAAGATTATATTAATCCTAGTTTGATAATTATAGTAAAATAAGAATACATGTTTGTATTTAACAGTGATAAAAAAGGCTATCGTTTATTGGCTTTGTGTCTTTATTAGAACATATGTACTTGATCTCAGCTCCAGCAGAAATGCTTCTCCTCTTGCTGAAGTTTGCAGCAAGTGAATGGAAAATGAAGAGGACAAAACAGTTAATGAGTATTTGCCCAGGGTTTGTTTTTTGTAAAGGTGAGCTGACACTTCTTATCTCCCGTGATCAGCAGCTTTTAAATCAATTTTGCTTAAAGAAAAGTAGTAATAAATCGTGATACATTAGAAATGGCAAAGAGAGGGAAGCATCTGGGCAAAAAAAAAAAAAAAAGCTGGATATAACTTAAGCATGTAAAGCTTTGCAGCATCTTCTGCATTTTCTAGGGTTTACTGTTGATTTACCAAATGCAGAGCAGCTAAGATGCACACTCTTGCTGATTGAAGCTTTGCATGTATGTTTAGCATTAATCACAAGCAGCTGTGGTGGAGGGAAACCTTCTTTCTAGCCAGCCAGATTATATTAGATTAAAATGATCCATATGTAAGGTGTTGCAATACATACTACTGGGGCAGGAGGGAAATCACATTATACTTGCAACCAGATTAACACAGGGATTGAGCTGACAAATAATTCTCTCCTGCTTTTTATTTTGTCATGTGGGAGAAAAAGAAAATGTTGCTAGCCCAGTGAACTGCCTCGACAGGCACAGCTCTGCCACTGCTTTGGCCACACTTGGCAGCTCCTGGAGTTGACAGATCCCAGAAGAGCCTGATGCCATGGGAATCATTTATTCCTTTAGATTGGAAAAGGCCTTCGAGATCATGGAATCCAACTGTTAATCCAGTGCTCCCAAGCCACCACTAACCCATGTCCCCAAGTGCCACATCTACAAAGCTTCTCAGTCCCTCCAGGGATGGGGACCTCATCACTGCCCTGGGCAGCCTGTCCATTTATTTTGGTGAAGAAATTTTTCCTACCATCTTAAACCATCCTAAACCTCCTCTAGTGCAACTTGAAGCTATTTCACTTTGTCCTGTCCCTCTTCCCTGGGAGCAGAGCCCAATACCCACCCCTGCCTGCCCCTTCCTGTTAGGGAGTTGAGGAGTGCCAGAAAGTTCTCCCTGAGCCTCCTTTTCTCACATAGCTCCAGTCCCTTCCCCAGCCCCATTCCCTTCTCTGGACACACCACATCCCCTCAGCATCTTTCTTGTTGTGAGAGGCAAAAAACTGACCCCAGGATTCGAGGTATGACCTCACCAGTGTCCAGCACAGTGTCCAGGTCACTGCCCTGATCCTGCTGGACCCTGCTCCTGGTCCAGGCCTGGTGCCACTGGCCTCTTGGCCATCTGGACACATCTGTGCTCAAGTTCAACTGCAGTCACCAGGGTCTTTCCCTCTGGGCAGTTTTCAGCCACTCTTCCCCCACCATGGAGCTGCAGGGGTTGTTGTAACCCAAGGGCAGGACCCAGCCCTTGCCTTGCTGAATCTCACACCACAGGGCTCAGCCCATGGATGCAGCTGAGCCTTCCCATGTGAAGTGTCTGAACCTCAGCTACAGGACCCCTCTGCAGGGAGCACAGCTGCCTGTGAACCACAACAGGCCCATGGCTGGATGGGGCTGGGGGTAAAGTTTTGCCTCTTGTGTGCTGGGGACATTGTTGTGCTGTCCCACCGTTGGGACAACGTAGCACCAGCTGGGCAAAGAGGCTGCCCTGGGATGGAAACTGGTGTGCCAGACCTGATGGGACTGTGGCACCAAGAAAAGGATCTAATCACATTCTGTGTGCTCACAGACCTCCTCTGTGAGGGCAGGGATATTTTCCTTTGTGTCTGAGACAGTGAGCAGAGAAAAATACGTGATGTTTTCTGTACTGTCCTGGAGAAACAATAGTTCAGTAAAATAGTGCACAGAGCTAAGGAGTGGGGAGCAGGGGGGCTGGGCTGGATTTGCATAAGGCCAGTGCAGGAATTTGGCTGCCAGTGGGGCAGGGGGAAGCAGGGGGCTATAGAATTCACTCTCTTGATCGTGAATAGCACCGGGGGCTCCACACTGAACTACTGGGATGGAGCCATGGTGGGCCTGGGCATGCTTCCAGCATGCTCTGTCACAGAGGAAATTCCTCCCTTCAGTGGTTTTGTCTGAGCAAAGAGGACAGGGCCAGGATCCTGATTGTCTGGGACCCTTGAGGAACCCATCTATACTGTCATCTTTTTATTATTTTTTCTGATTTTTGAATTTTTTTCTTTTATTTTCACAAAGCCTCTAACGGCATCAGATTTGGGACAGCACAAGGCACTGTGTGAAACAGGTTGTGTTCTGGCATCCATTCGTTCTTATGCTGAGATCACCTCCCTGATACTTGTCTGCATTGAGTGGGAAGTTCAGAGCAGGCTCCTGCTCCCTGAAATTATAACCTAGTGCCTCATGGTCTTGCAGTGCTGTGAGATTTCCCAGTGCTGCTCTCCTACCTCATGAGCCAGCTGTTGACCCCTTCACTCAACAGCCACATGCTTTCCTTTTGCTTCTTTTTGTTTGCTCTGTACCCCTCTCTCATGGTCAAGCCACTTCTTTCACCCATCTGCTGCTCAGATTTTCTTTTTCCACCTGGCTTCAGGAGATCTGGTGGCCCAGGGAGTTTGAATCCTGCCACACTCAAAAAGCTGTCAGAAGAGGTATCATTGTACCTTTCTAACATAACTTGTCACGTATTTCAGAACTGTGGTGGGGTCTGAAGGTTGTTTTTATTCCTCCTGAGCTGATGTGGTCTCCAAACAAATCCATGACTGATAAAACTCAAAGAGGCATTTATTTTACCTTTAGTCTTCTATACACTAATGGATTTACTTGATGTGCCCAAAATGTCCGGATAAGAGTTTTGATGTTTCAGTTCACTTACATGTGAAAAATGCAGGGAATATTTTGGTTTATAACAGGACTTAGATGTCTGCCATTTTTTTACTAGGCAGGGACTCCATTTTTTGTGAGATCTTGGGCTGCATCTGCAGCTGAATGCTGCAGCATCATTGTTCTGTTACTGTGCTGCAGCTGGAGGTAAAGCAGGGCAGGGACTGCAAATCACTCTCAGTAAATCAGGAGTGGAGAGATCTGAAAGGCATTGAGGTTTGGACTCCTGATTCCACTCAGGAATCCTTGAAAATTAAATCTGTTGAGCTCACTTAAACCCTTTCCTGTTTAATAAGTACTCTGGGCACCTGGAACATCTGCCAGTGAACCTCAATAACATATTCCACAGCTTATGGCTTCTTGTTATCTTCCTTGTATCCCAGAGAATTCCAGCAAGCTGTGGCACCAAGGATCAGATGGACAACATTGGGGTAGCAGCACCATTTATATGTGAAATCAGGAAAGCTGTGAAACCTCTGTCCCTGCCGTTACTCTTCTCCTCAAAATGTGCATTTTTCAAGCCGAAAAAACCAACTTTCCTATTTGAATTTGGGCTGGTTTTAGGGATTTGTCTGCCACGTGTCCTCATGCCATAAGTGCAATGCCAGGGCATCTTCCAGAAGGTGGAAGTGATAACTACGAGTGTCCAGAGCAACTTTTACAGGTGATGATCTTCCATGTCCGAGAATCTGATCCCTCTGTGTTGGGAGAGGCAAACTCTGTGATGGTGAAGTGCTGTTTTCTCCATATGTAGGTCATAACTTGAGCAGGACTTGTCATCACTCTCAGATTAAATGCTGCCACCATTCTTCTAGGATAACTCTGTTCTCCACCCGTGTGCAAACCATCTGTTTCTTGTAAATTTGTAGATACAAACCGTGGCTGTTTGGACAATTGATGTCTTTAAAAGATGTCTTGTTCTGTACTTGTCTCAATGAGATTTAAAAAATCAATCAAAGCCTGAAAACTATATACTTTCCTCAACCCTAATGAATGCGTGTCTCTAAGCGAAATTGCAGCTTGCATTATATTTTGAATTAATTGGCAAACAGTTACATAAAGAGATCATATTAAGGTCTCTGAAGAAGGAAGCTGGGTTAAGAATGAGCTTTCATCTCTAAATCTGCTTTTTCTGACTTTTTAAAAGCTTGATTTGTCAAGATGTAGTTGCCTTCTGTTTTGTATATAGATTTTCTGTCTTTGTTTTTCTTTTAAACAAAACATGTCAAGGGGAAGCCAATATAACATCAAAGCACTAAAATAAAGAGCTTTAAGGGAAGGAAAAGAGAGATGTTAAGATTAGGTGAAGGAGGGAAGGCAAAGGTGTGGAGGAGATATAAATCAATAAATAAAGACATGGCAGTGAACTGCTCTAATGAGACACAAGGCTAATTAAAGAAAAGGAACAGATTTAATTATTCTCAGATATTTTACAAGGCACGAGAATGAGGTTAGCTGTAATCTCAGTCCTGCTGCAACTCCAAATTCTTTTTCTTTTGCCTTTTTTATTTTAATCTTCCCTTATGAAGGTGCTGAAAGCCTCCCTGAGTTCTGGCCTCGTGATTCTTGTGCTATTTTCCTGCTGTTCCAGGTGCAGTGATGTTTTCCTGGCCCTGCTTTCCACTCGATGTTCAGGGAATCATATTTGAGACCTGGGTCTCACACATAGTCCTGGATGAACCCTATTTTGGAATTGAAATTGTGGGCCACACCATGAATTCCCATTAATCCAAACTGACCCGAAAATGAAGTGCAAATAGGATAGTGGAACTGGGGAAAGGGTTGGAGCACCAGGAGAGACTGAGGGAGCTGGAAAGGGGCTCAGCCTGGAGAAAAGGAGGCTCAGGGGGAACCTTGTGGCTCTGCACAATTCCCTGGCTGCAGCCAGGTGGGGGTCAGGCTCTGCTCCCAGGGAACAGGGACAGGACAAGGGGAAATGGCCTCAAGCTGTGCCAGAGGAGGTTTAGTTTGGATAGCAGGAAAATCCTTCACAAAAAGGGTTGTCCAGCACTGGCACAGGCTACCCAGGACACTGGTGGACCCCTTTCCCTTGAGGGACTAAAAAGTTATGTAGATGTGACACTTGGGGACATGGGGCACTGGTGGCCTTGGCAGTGCTGGGGGAACAGCTGGACTCGATGATCTCAGAGGGCTTTTCCAACCAAAAAAACCAAAAACCGTTTCCAACCATGTTCCACTGCTAACAGTGTTACTGTTTTAAGCATGAGCTGCAAAAACCTCATCAGCCACACTGAGAGGCCTCCAGCTCTCCCTGTCCACTGATTAAGGCACCAAGGCACCCGCCATGAACTGGGGCTGTACTGGGACCAAGGGCCTGCAAGCTTGGCTTTGCAACCCCTCATTCATCAGTGCCTAAATTGGGTCAAACAGGTGGGTTAGAAGGGGCCTAAAGCCCATCTTGTTGCTCCCTCTGCCCAGGGCAGAGATGCCTTCCACTGTCCCAAGTTGCTCCAAGCCTTGTCCAGCCTCCTCTTGGACACTTCCAGGGATCCAGGGGCAGCCACAGCTTCTCTGGGAACCCTATGCCAGGGCTTCAGCACCCACACAGGGAAGAATTTCTTCCCAATATCCCACCTAACACTGCCCTCTGGCAATGGTAAGCCATTCCCTGTGTCCTGTCACTCCAGGCCCTTGTCCAAAGTCCTTCTCCCCCTCTCATGCCCCCTTCAACAAGGGCAAGGCTGCAACAAGCTGACCCCTGAGCCTTCTCTTCTCCAGGCAGTTCTGGAGAGGAGAATCTTCACCTGCCTTACCTGAAAAGGAAGCAGCTTTTAAAGATTAACTCAGGCCCATTCCCACCCAAAGCTGGGGGGCACGTGGCACACAGGAGCTGCCTCTGCAGAACTTGGTGGCAAACCTTCTGTGGTCCAGATTTTTGCTGATTTCTTTTGTCATCACCGAAAAAAAAAAAAAGAACTCTGCAACAGCTTCAGCTTTCAGACACAATGCCTTTCTCCCCCACCACATTCCTCACCCCCTCCTTCTCCTCCTCCTCCTCCTCTTCCTTTCCAACCATTCCTCTCATCCTCCAAAGGAAACTTGTGCGCGCTCGCCTCTCGCGCCACCCTGGCACTGCATGAGAATCCTTGCAGCAAAAGGGAAGAAAGGGGAAAAATCCTGAAAGCCATGCATTTCCCAGCAGGTTGGCACCACCGCTCCAGCTTTCATCCACGGGAGCAGCGTGCCAATCTCATGCCAGCACAAACAGATGTGACTCTAGAGCTTTGAGTGTCCAATGAAAGGGGCATTGCTCGCTCTGAAAGACGCCAAAATGCACCAGCTTTAGGATTTTCCATTGGGACAGAAGGTTTTCTCAGAGCTCTGCTTCAAGGTGCCTGGGTTTGGGGTCGAATTATTTATTTCTTTCCCCTTTTCCTTCGTGCCCTGACATTATTCCACAAGGTTCAGCACACGGTTCCTGGCTCAGAAGAATGTTATCACAGCAGGTTGAGCGCACGGTGAGGCCTCTCTGTGTACACAAAGGATGGATGGGGTGAAACATATTCCACGTGGCCCAGGAGCTCACGTGTATTGAGGACTTGTGCAACAGATAAACTGAATTTTAGTTTGCACAAAACCAAGCCCGTTTTCGTGCCATTTGAGATACAGAGAGAGGTAAAATGCGTACGATTCCCTACGCTCCGCTGAATCAGAGAAAGGAGGTGCTTAGTTGGCAAAACCACTTAATCCAGACATCTACAAGGGAAATCATGTAAGTCCAATGATGCTTAGTGGCAATGAGTGCCACTTAATAGGGATTGCAGTTCTGCTTAACTGGGACACCTCCAGATCATTTAGGAGGCTTAGCGGAACGGGGCGAACAATTTGCAGGCTGAATTCTTCCCAGCACCACATCCCTTTTCCTCACATGCAAAAGAATTCCCTCAAATGGCCTGAAATGTTTGGCATGATGTTTGCCCCTTGGGATTTTGCAAAGGCTTCCTAAAGGGCTGCTCCTGGCATGACCTCTGAGGATGGGGAGGTCCTGGCACAGGGTGCTCAGAGAAGCTGTGGCTGCCCCTGGATCTTTGCCAGTGTTCCAGGCCAGGTTGGATGGGGTTGGGAGCAGCCTGGGGTAGTGAAAGGTGTCCTTGCTCATGGCAGGGGGTTGGAACAGGATGGCCTTTAGGTCCCTCCCACACAAAGCCATTCTGGGATTCTGTGTGTTGATACAATGAGAAATCACTGCTTGCTCATGAGCCTGAGATGAGAATTTTCCACAGTGGATTGGCCAAATTTTTGGAAGACAACAGGATGTACTGTGATCACCTGTCCTGACACCCGGCTGATTTTAGCCAGAGAGTGCAATCCTGAAGTCTTTCCATCAGGCTCATCAGTGTTTCGTTGCAGTACAGTTCAGGTTTTATCATGGTAGGATCCACAAAACTGTCCCCTCTCCTCAGTGATGCCTTCCTGGTGCTCAAGTTTTGTATCAAAGATTAAATCCCTTCAGACCCAGGAACCTGTGCCAGGGTGAGAGAAGCAGCAACTCTTAATTGATGAATCCTGCAGGGAGGAAATGATGGAGCTGAACAATGTTCTTCAAGACAGGAACATTTGTGTTTGAAACATTCTGGAGGGTTTTTTGACTAACCTGGCTTGAAAAGCTGGGCACACCACGATCTCTTTTGGCACTATTTCACCAGCTTTCACTTTTACTGCGTAAGGTCTCTAACAGCATTAGAAATCCTGCTCCACAAACCAAAAGGTAAAATGTATGCTGAGAAGCTATTTCCTAAATAACTTGGGATTTGGATAGACTGAACAGACAACCAAAAGCAAGTGGTGTTATCCTCATTCTGTGCAGGGAAAGCTGCACCTTGGAGGGATTAAACAAGTCCTTCAAAACTCAGAAGCAGGATCAGGACTTGAACTCTTGTGACTTTGCTGCCCAGTCCCATCTTAACTGTGAGTCTCGCTCCCTCCTGAGACAAGGGATGCTCAAGGTAAGATTAGGCTCAGCCTGGGAAGCAAACCCAATGCTGAGGCGTCTGACAAGATGTTCTTGTGAATTTTTAATCGTTGGCTGCATGGACATGTGTGTAAGGCAATAACCTGAGGAATTCTGTCCTACATTTTGGAAACTCTTGTAGCTTTGCAGCTCTTGGAACGAGTCTCGAGTGAAAAATCTGCTCTGCTGCATGTTCTCTATCATGCTCCCTTTAGATAAAGCTTTAAATCTGTGAACTTAGTGGCTGTTATTCCAGGAATTTCTCCTTGGAACTGACTGACAGCATCCCTAATATTTGGCTAGAAAAAAAATCTTTTCTGAAAAAGACTAAGATGGCACAATCTGATCTCAAATTGATTCTTGCATGTTCCTTTGTTACACAAATACATCATATCCTTGTGATTTTAACACCAGAAAAAAACAAGTCAACATTTAGCTAGTCCCTTACAAAATAACTTTGAATCTTTAGCAGCTTGAGAATAAAAATTTCTTTTTTTTTTTTTCTTCATAAATCTGGTTCATAGGTATTGATTTCTTCTCAGAACTACCAGTGTGAGTTTAATTTCAGGGAACAAGAACTATGCTTAGTTGTTTAAAAAAGCACATAAAATGAAAGTAGGAGCAAATGGAGAGCTTTTCTTTTCTCTTAAGGGAAGGAAGGACAGGCAAGAAAAGCTGCAGTTAAAGGTAATTCCTATTTTTGCTATGAAATTGGTTTAGATCTGTATTGTATAACCTTTCCTCCTGTTCTTTTATTCACCTCAGACTTGAAATGTTTTTTAAGGCCTGTCCAGTAGGAGGTGAAGTCCATATTTCTAGACAAGGATTTTTACTTTGACTGGTACGTCTTAAGGACTATGCTGCTGAAATAGAAGGAAAAGCCAAATTTTTGTGCATTGCAGTTTGTAAATTCTTACTCTGTAGTCAGCTGCCTTCACAGCTGGCACATACAAAACAAATGTGTGATGGTTTCTGTGATTTTACTTTGCTCCTTGGGAGAAGTCAAGGGTTGGGCCTGGTTATCAATCCTTTAAAATTGTGTCCAATTGTGAATTTGGGGGGAGGGGAAGAAATAACTTGGAAAATTTAGGAGCTGATATGTTGAAAGTCAGCTATGAAAGAGGAAGTTTTTTAAAAAGGAGCAGAATTTTCTATTGACTATATAGGCTATAACTCCGTTGATTTTACCACTTCTTTTGAAATGGTGGGAGCTGTTTCATCTGCCACCCACTGATGGAGATCTGAGAGACAGCAACTATCCAAGGTTGGACCAGGAAAATAAATCAATGGTGATTAATAGCACAGAATGATTTTCATGAGCTGTTTGGCAGGGAGGGAACCTGAGTTGGATTCACCAGAAGGACATGGAGACCCCTCATGGGACTGGAGAGGAGCCACTAAGGGAAGGAATCTCACAGCCCAACTCTCCCCTCTATTTTCAGCCTTTTTATGATTGGACCAGTCAGAGAAAAGCTACTTAACCCCTGTGATGTGAATCAGG
Source organism: Sterrhoptilus dennistouni (assembly GCA_013397095.1). Taxonomy (NCBI): domain Eukaryota; kingdom Metazoa; phylum Chordata; class Aves; order Passeriformes; family Zosteropidae; genus Sterrhoptilus; species Sterrhoptilus dennistouni. Next base: position 165,546 of record VWZU01006076.1, on the reverse strand, counting down.
ACATTTTGGAGGGGTTCTTGGAGTGTTCTGTGCTGGGCCAGGAGCTGGACTTGATGATCCTTGTAGGTCCCTTCCAGCCCAGGATATTCTCTGATTCTTTGATGACGACATGATCCAGCTGCTGTGGACTTTGAAGAGCAGAAATATTCTGCATCCAGTGGCCAACTGGTATGATCCCAATGGTAAATGGAATGCAGAGAAAGGGGCTGTACCTGAGTGGCTTGACTGTCATCTGAAAACTGCAGATTTTCTTGCCCTTGGGTGAAATTAGTCCTGATTTCCACAAGGAAGGGAAAAGCAGATAAAACTCCACACATGTTCCAATCCTTGTGCAGCACCAGGGAAAACGTGTCTTTGTACAACTTCTGTTCCACAGCAAACAGTGTAACGTGCAATTGGCATTTGGTTTAATAATGAAAACAATGTTTTATGCCACAATGGTCCCAATTCCACAGCTAACTTCATGGCCATTTAGCAAATTTTTCAAGAGCAGGGGATCTCTGTAATAAAACTCTCCCTTTTGCTGATGATTTAACAATGAGACAAACTGAGCAGCCAGAACTCATGAACTTAAAATCACTTAAAAGCCATTGTTTGAAAGGATCAACTGCTTCCCAAGCCATGACAGCAAAAAGTTTCCCAGTTAGTCCAGAGAATTTTTTGGGGTGGGTTTGTTTGTTTCGGGTTTTGTTGTTTTGTTTGGGTTAGTTTGTTTTGTTTTTTTTCCTGTCATTTCTGTCCTGTTAATTTGAGCAGAAACTGTAATTAGATGTAAGTGGTCTTGTTCCCACAGAAATGAATGGCAGCATCTGGAGAGAGACAACCGTTCCAAATGCTTTTGGCTACCAGCTCTCCACAAGTCACCAGGACGGAGCAAGGGCCGGAATCCAGACTTCTGTCGGCCTAATTTTGTATCTGTGGAAGCACAACACTAAATCCAATATTCAAATGCCTCGCCGTGATGGGTGTAGGAGAGAGCACATTCCAGACTTTTATGTTGCCTGCTCCTCCTGGGAGGCCAATCCCTGCTGTGTCTCCGGGTGGGATTGGATGACCAGAGCTCGGAAAAGGAGGGATGCTGGGCAGAGGTTTCTGGTGCATTTTGGTGTTTTTTCCACCCTTTTCCTTTTCCATTTCATTATCCACTTTGACAGTAACTGGGCTCTGCTTCCCCAGTCAGGAGCAGGGCTGTGTTTGTAAACAGTAATTGAGTTAAAAGATGTTTTGTGTCAGAGCTGAGCTCGTTTCTTTCTCTGCTTTCTTTGCAGAAGGGGCAGCTCTGGTTTGAGGTGCTGGTCTTTGCCTTGGAGCTCTGGGTCTCTACAAGGTCACACAGCTCCTTATCACCACCAAAATACATCTTCTGTGGACCTTTATCACAATCAGCACCAGGATGCTGCATTTTTATCAAACCTTCTGTCCCCTAAAGGAGAATCACACTTGAAGCTGATAGTGCTCTCTGGGAGTAAACATTTCCATCCAGCCTTCCTGGTTAATTGAAAATGGGATAAAATTCCTTTCCTCTCTTCAGTTTTTTAAACTTCTCTTTCTTGTTATGATCAGGGAGGAACTTGCGATCTTTCAGAAGCTTTTTCCTCCCTGGCCTTGTCCTGCTTGGCTTTGCAGCCTCACTCACTTGGTATTTTGTGTGACATCTGAAGGTTCAGGATTCAGGTACCTCATATTGGCACTTTTCATTGCCTTTTATTAAACTTTTTCACCATGCAAAGCCAATTCTCTTGTTTTACCTCGCTAACACTGCTGAAAAGAGGAGTCTCCTCACTACTTGCTGCTGCTCCTCATGGCCGTGTCCTGTTCCTTTAAAATATGCAAAAGGAGGGGGAAGGAATTTAGACTCAAATTTTTTAGAGCTGCCTGGAAGATTTACAGGAATGGTCTAATGGGACTTGGTCCCATGAGTCTAATGGGACTTGTGTCTCTAAACCCTTTCAAAACTCTCAAATCTCTGACTTCTGCTGTTGTGGAGGCATCAATGATGGCCCAATAAATGAGGAGAATTGAGATTTATAGCTGAAGGGTTGTCTCAAACTTAGTGTTGAATATAAAAGCAAATACAGTGTTTCTTCCCCAAAGCCAGGGTGCTTACCCAGAGTGCAGAATGAAAGTCTGAGCATTTACAAGTAAATCTGTTATTCAGCGTGGGAATTATATTAAATTATTCATCCTTTAAGAAATTTAGGAATGTCAGACTCTTCCTTCCTTGATAATTTCAGTAATGTGGGGATAAAGTAACTTCAGACTTGTGACATGGCTGAGGTTCAGTGACATGTTTTCTCTGTACATTGGACTGTTTACATAAAATTATTATTTTGCACTCACAAATAGATATAACCTGTGGGCAGCACTTCATATTGTTGGATTTAGAGAATAATCACAGAATCACAGAAACATTTGAGTTGGGGAAAACCTCCAAGACCATCAGGCCCAACCTTTGGCCCCAGTCACCACCTTGACAACCAGCCCAGAGCACTGAGTGCCACATCCAGTCATTCCTTGGACACTTCTGGGGTGGTGACTCCACCACCTCCCTGGGCAGCCCATTCCAGTGCTTGGCAGCCCACCACCATCATCATCATCATCATCATCATCATCATCATCATCATCATCATCACCATCATCTTTCTATTGCAAAGTAGTTTCATTCCTGGATTTGCAGCCACTAAAAATTTTTGTTTGCTGTTAGCACTTGCCCTTTTTTTCTCTTTGTCAAGGACATGCAGGTAGTTCTTAGTTCTTATGGAACTCTAAATTTTTATGTTTGATTTTATTACTTTATTTTCTGGTTGTTCACAAGGACAAATGCCTGTAGAGTGGCCATCCTCAGGAATGCTTAACTGGCCTTTCTTCAGTCCCACTCAGCATTTCCATTCTGCTGCTACTATTTGGATTTCATAGTGCTCACTTTACTTGGCTGTTCCTGTGTTCCAGTTTGGTGCTTTTCTAAGGTCAGTGACAGCGCTCTTGAAGACACCTGATCTTGATTTAATGATCCACCATAATCCAGGGGTCACATACAGGAGGAAGAGCATTCATTGATTTATTGGTTGTTAGAAGACTAAGAGTGTTCTTCCTGAATTGTTCCCTTGTACAAATGTCATTGTTATGGGGATCTGAGCTACCTGAACTGTTACCTTTGGTTAGTGTGAGCTACACAGGCTTAGCCAAACTCTGGCCTGTCTCATGACATTTCTTCTGGCCTCCTGTTCCGGCGTAGGCTGGTTGTGAAGGGCAGGAGAAGATGTTTGATGATAATAATTTAGACTATAGTTTAGACTACAAGAGCAGAGACATGGTCTAGGTGATTAAACCTAATTATTGATTTTTACGGTGCTGTGAACCCTGCCCAGCCCAGGACAGCTCTTAGCCCTGTTTAACTGTCCCCTCGTGTTGCGACTGTGACACAGCAGACATGAGGGAGGCAGGAGAACACCAGGAGGCAGAAATACCTCCACTCATCCTCAGCTGGGGACTGTACAGCTGACAAAATCCTTTTCCCTAGTGTGTAGCAGAGGTGGGTAGCAGCAAAGGTGGTGCTGATAAAGAGACCTCCTGGGTCAGAGCTTTAGGGCACCTCCTGACCCACACAGTGATGAAGCCTCATTCTTAAACAGATCAAGGTCCATTTAAATCCTGGCTGAGGTTTGTTTCCTTGGGAAGAGGGAGTGCTGTCCTGCTAGTCCACTCATCCAGGCAACTCCATGCCCTCTGTGATCTCACACGTTGAAACCTTCCTCTAATTCCCAGTCTAAATAATATCAAAGTTCTCTTATGCTCCTGTGCATTGCTGTCCTTTGGCATCAGTAATTTCTCCCTGTAGGCATAAAATCTCCAGATTTACTTACAGCAGATCTAACCCTTCTCAGCCTTGTTTTGCTCAGGCTGGGGAATTATTGTTTATGTGCCATCCTGCCCCATCAATCTCTGGGGCAAAGCACGACCCCACTTCTCAAAGAGCTGTTGGCTCCCTGAGGCTGCTTTAATAAGGAGTCACTTAGCTTTGCTCTCCACCAGCTCGTGCATTATCCCCTGAACAAAGCCACTTTGGTCTGTGTAGAGGCCAGAGCTGGGCTCAATGTCAGAGTGACATCCAGTGGAAGAGCAGTGGAGCATCTCCATACCACACCCACCTGGCAGCATCTCACTTGTCACTGCTTTAAATTCATCTCCTCCTTGCTCCACTGAGCAGGGCAAAAACTTGCCAAGGTCAACGTGTGATGAGTGAAATGGGTTTTGTTGTGAGACCTGTCAATACTCTTCAGCTTCTTTACAACAACAGGGTGACTCCTGTGGCGCCTGGGACTTGCACCTGCCCTCCTTCTGAAAACAATATCCTGGTGTCCTGAAATGCCACTCTCAGGAAATCAGGAGCTGATCTGCTGGGGACACTGGGGTCTCAGGGCCACTTGTTCAGTTCTAGGTATCATCTCCACTGACTGAATGCAGCTCTGATGGTCCACACTGGCTGCTCATACCAGAGAAACCTTCTTTTTTTCAGTTATTCTCTGCAAAGAGAACAGTGACTTTGGCTGATCTGGGAACAGAACAAAATGGTTTACTAGAATAAATCATAACTGGGAGAGGAGAGGCCCCTATAATTTGGCCACTTGATGTTTAACTTCAAGTGGGAAGGGGAGGGGGGCAAGCAAGAGACAGTTTGGGACTTTTTCTGCCCGTATTAAATATGTGGTGGGCAAAATGAACCTTTTCTTTCCCACTTCCACGTGGTTCCCACATGGCCTTTTTTCTTCCCATGAGCCATCAGCAGCAGCAGTGCCTGGAATTCACCCCTTTCTCTTGCCCTGCCTGCAGGTTTGATCACCAGGACATTTCATCCCACTCCTGATGGTGGGCAGGCAGCAGGTGCTGCTTCAATCCCATGGCAAGCAGAAGGAGAAATTTCAATTATTGACCCATTAATTGTGATGAGTTTTTATCATCATCCTCATCACCATCATCAATTTTAATTCTCCAAAGTAGGTGTTGAGCTCGTGGATTCTGGAGGACTCTGGGGATCCTGGGAGAACCTTTCACCAGAAAGGTTTTCCCCATCTCCTCCAGATGTCTTAGAGGCAAACACAAGAAGAGCTTAGTCCACTGGAGGAAGCACCAAGTGTTTAAGGTAATTTGAAATCCTTTATCTGTCAGTGCTCTTGACAGCAATCAAGCACAATAGAAAATAAATAAATAAGTAGAAATCCCGTAGCCATGGAAGCACACTTTAGATCAGATTTCTATTTGCATGCTTCATACATATACATAAAACATATTTCATGTACCAAGTTAAATAATGCACAATGCTTAAACTATTCTTACTTTTTATCCTTTGGTTATTGTAATTACAAGTAATTTTGTGAAGGATTTTCTATTTTTAAGAAATCACACTTTTGTACTTGATCCAGCTAACAGGATTTTCTTACATTACTTCATAAAGAGACCATCTTTAAACTTCTAATGTTATTTCTTATTCATTAGTACATATGCCTGTAGGGTATGTTCATAAATGGGTTAAAGTTACAAAGTTATGCTTATAAAAGCTCATGGTAATTTGGAGTATCAGGAGGATTTATTAATTTTGAAATCTTAAAAGAGCAAAAGCTAAAATGAGATTGGATTAAGTATATTCTTGCATGCAGTTATTCTAAACACCCTTAAGGACCGCAGACTAACTTACAGAGGACATTATGCAAATATGAATATATCTCTAAGTGCCTCATAGGCTTGCTGATGTAATATTTTACATGGTTAGTTAAGTACATCAAGTAAAAGGTTTGACCTTGATATACTGTAAAAGGTACTTATCCCACAACACCCAATTGTTTTCGGTGCCATTGTGAAACACATCCCTCCAATGTGCAGACAATTTTGTGCACAAATCTCATTAAATGTAGCTTCAGCAGCCAAGCAGCTGTCCACAACACCCCATCTCTTTAGAAAACCAAAGAGCTGCTTTCTAATTTATCTTTATCAAAATGCCGTTTGCATTTATCGACAGCACCAGGCTGTACTTATGTAGTGAGGAGACAATTTCTTGGGAGGACAAATAGTGTTTCCAGGCTTTGTTGCTGGCACCTGTTCCCATTACACAGTTCCATTTTATTTTTTTGAGGACACATAGAAGGTGGAGGACTACAATGCCCTGGAGTCAAATGATGATTTGGGGAAGGAAAACAAGCTCCAGGTTCCACTTGAGCTTGGAATTTCTGCAGATTCTTGGCTTTACTTGTCTCTTTGATTATGCAGAAATAAGCTTGACTGTATGGACTTAAATGTTATATTTTCCTGTGTCTTCACTCTTCCCAATCTTACTCCATTCCACATACACATATGTATATGTGTGTATATTTATACACACATATATTTATATTCCATTGAGGTGGTAATGAAACAGAACAGAAAAAATGGATTGCTAAACGTTGTGTGTTATCTTTTCTCTGTGTGTATCTGAAGGGAAGATTGGCTGATGTGGCACCTGCAGATTACTTTAGGGTAAATCCTTGTTTGTTCTGTTTAGCATTTTCTGTGATTATCACTGAACTGGAGGGAGAGACTCTGTAGATGGATGGGGTGGGTGTGGATTCCTTACATTAATCAGATGGAAAAAACAGATATCCAGTCTTGCACACCAAGACATCAGCCCCCTTCTAAAGCCTGCATCATATCAAGAACTTCCTGTGGGGCTCAAGCAGTAAAGTGTATAATCTCCCTCAAGTCCCTCCAGAGTGACCAAAGTGCTCAAAAATATTTCTGGTTTATTATGCTGGACTGTAAACACCCAGTTGGGATTGCCTTTCCCGTGTGGTGCTTTGACAGTGATCAAATAGTTGTGTTTATAACCCAAAACAGGAATTAAATAGTGCAATTTCATCGGGGTGATGTTGATGGTGTGAGATATCACACTCCAGGTTGTGTTCTTCCATTAGGTCTGTCTTAGGAGAATGATTAATTAGCTGTAAAGTACTACTGAGAATATTTCATTAGAATCTGCCAGCTGCCTGGGAAAACTTGACCTGCTGGATGTGGCACAGAATGAAATGCTATTGCAGAAAAAAGCCCAGAACAGCCCTGTGTGAGTAAGAGCTATTTCTGTGCCTGCCAGCCATGTTGTGGTTTTTCGCAGTGGAAAAAAAAATGGAAAACCAATGGTTTCCATATCAGTTCAATGTCTCTTGGCTCTTCTGTATAGGAGGAAGTTGTTTTCCAGAGTCAGAGTGTGCAAACTCTCAGATTTGTTTGGTTTGGGGGTCTCTTTTTTTGGAGTTTGTGTCTTGTGAGATCAGGAGAGCTTGGAAGCAAAGTGAAGTTTGAGGAATTTTATTCCTCTGTGAGTCTTATCTGTAAGGAAGACTGTCATGGATATGTATCATCGAATAAATCATCCTTGTCTGGAATTCAAACAAACCCATTTCTATTCTGCAAAGACACATCCAGGAGTGTGTGTTAGTAGGTCCTCAGCAGAGAATAAATGGAATAGGATTCCCAAGTATAAATTATCCTTTTCCTTGCCTCTCTCCCATCTTCAAACCAATATTGCTGTGTAATTCTGGATATCCATTCCTCCCTTTTGGCTATATCTAACAGAACAAGGCTGTTTGCTACAGGATAATGAAAAAAAAACCCCATGGTTTAGTTTCTTTTGCTTAGAAAATATAATTGCTATAAAGAGTGATTTTACCAAACAGAGAGTTTACCACTGGGATCTGTGGGGATGAGATGGCTCGGAACAGAAGGTCCCATTGCTGCAGGAGTGGATGTTAATAAGGAAAGGGACTGATCTTCAACAAAGTCTGGCACTTGAGGTTATGTACCCCACACGTTGTAATTTAGGACCTGCTCCACAGAAGTGAGGTATTTGGGGAAGCAGTTGGGTGCCTCATGAATTTACAAACACAATTAAACAGATTAGGTGAGGTTGGGAACACGCTAGAAATATTTGTTGGTTCCCCCTGGCATCTGTCTGCAACTTTGCTCTCTGAGAAACCTGACTATGTCTTAATTCTCTGTGGTGTTTGAAGGAATGGCTCTTCTGGAGATGAGTTAATTAAGAAAGTCCTTAGCCATGCTTTTTTTTTATTTTAATCCCAATGTACTTTTTTTTATGAGCCCACTACATTTATCCTTTTTATCCACTCAAACTTCATAAACAACAACAACAAAGTCCTTAATACATCCACAGTGCTCATACACAAAACCTGTGTAGAAGCACATGCAGTGCTTCTGAAGCACATGAAGCAGCAAGTGCTGTTCCTCCATCCAAATCTGACTCATTTTAAATGCAGATAGGGGGGGAAAATATCACTGGAAAGATAAGTTATCACTCTACTGAAGATAGCTTTTCTTTTCTTTATTTCTTTTTCTCCACAGTGCTGAGTGTGTGTGCACATGAGCTGTAAAAATCCAACCAAAGCAAAATGTAGATTTCTTACCTTGAGAATAAGCACAACACAGTTCTTTAGGATCCTACAGTTTGGGCTTTCCACCTCCATCCCCTTTTCTCAGTTTGGGGGTGACTGGCCAGGGAGAGGTCTTTGTTTTGGACTGAAGTGGAAAAATGCCGAGTGGAAGAATGAGGTTCTTCTCACCACAAGAAAGGCACTGAGGGGCTGGAGCATGCCCAGAGAAGGGAATGAGATGGGGAAGGGTCTAAAGCACCAGGAGCAGCTGAGGGAGCTGGGAAAGGGGCTCAGGATGGAGAAAAGGAGGCTCAGGGGGAACCTTGTGGCTATTTTCTTGCTGTTCCAGGTGCAGTGATGTTTTCCTGGCCCTGCTTTCCACTCGATGTTCAGGGAATCATATTTGAGACCTGGGTCTCACACATAGTCCTGGATGAACCCTATTTTGGAACTGAAATTGTGGGCCACACCATGAATTCCCGTTAATCCAAACTGACCCAAAAATGAAGTGCAAATAGGATAGTGGAACTGGGGAAAGGGTTGAAGCACCAGGAGGGACTGAGGGAGCTGGGAAAGGGGCTCAGCCTGGAGAAAAGGAGGCTCAGGGGGAACCTTGTGGCTCTGCACAACTCCCTGGGTGCAGCCAGGTGGGGGTCAGGCTCTGCTCCCAAAGAACAGGGACAGGGTGAGAAAGAACTGCTTTAAGTTGCACCAGGACAGGTTTAGATTGAATATCAGTAAAAAAGTTCTTCACTGAAGGGAATGTCCAGCCCTGACACACCTGCCCAGGGCATGGTTGGAGTCACCATCCCTCAGAGTGTTCAAAAATATGTGTGTGTGGCTCTTGGGGCCATGATTTAGTGGTGGTTTGGCAGAGCTGGAGGAGTGGTTGGACTCGATCTTAGAGGGCTTTTCCAGCCTTAATGACCCTATGGTTCTCCATGTCAGAGAGGTGTGGGGCAGATGACCCCCAGCTGCACACAGGCAATAAGTGAGCACAGCTCTTCATGTGTCAGGCAGACATTTACACCTGGAGCAGCCACCTGGGTTGTGGTGGGGAGCAAAGGTGCTCTTAGGGCACCATTTGATTGACTAGATTTGGATAGTTACTGGAAGAAAAAGTGAATTGCACTCTATGCTCCACTGATTTTCCTGGCTGGATCCTCAGTGGCTTGAGAGAGAACCCAGAATGATCAGCTTAGATGTACCCATGCTCACAGGGCAGATGAAATATATCTCTGTAATCTAATCTTTGAGCCCTAAGCAGAATATTTCAATGTGGTGTGAAAGTCTTAAATTTTTTAACTTGTATAATTAATTTTTTAATTAATCTTCAAACGTATTTTGGAATTAAAGCATTAGTTTCAACCTGAAGAACCAAAACATTTAGTTTGCAAAGTATTATCAAAACATTTTGCATTGTCTTAAATTGCTGTGTGGTTTGTTTGACCACAGTTTGTCTTTCATGAAAGGTGTGTTGTGCAAAAACAGCCTCTGGCTCTGCTCATTTCCTCTGTTTCCAAGGTCAGTGTCTGGAAATGTTTCTCCCTTTTCTGTCTCTTATTCCTATTTTCCAGTCTCAGGTCCTCTTTTGGCTGTGTCCAAGTTAATAAGCCCTGATGAGAAATGTGTTCTGCACCAAGCCTGGCTTAGGCTGCATCCAGCTCGGATCCTTCTACACCAACCTATATAAACAGAGAAGGTAATTTTATTTTTCTTGAATCAGCCTCAAAAAAAATCCTCATGTCTCGTGCCTGTGGTTTTGCTGCAACAGGCAATCTGTTGTGTGCAGGAGTGGGGCTGTTGCCTCTTTCTTGGATAAAACACCTGGTGGTTGCACAACAGCCCATCTGTGACGTCGGTGCAGGACATCGGGAGTTGGTCGGAAGAACTGGCAGGTGTAGGAATGATATGAAGGTGCAGCTGAAATTTAATTTCCTCCAGAACCATTCTCCACAAGCTGTGCAAACTTTCCTTGGCTAAATAAATACACTTAAAGACAAAGATTTCCCATTTTCCTAGAAATACTCGTGGTAACAAACTGCCTGTGCTTTCTCTCCTGGAGCCTTAACAAACAGTCTGCGCATTAGCATTTTCTCTAATGGTCTCAGCAGTAAACTTCCTTCCAAAAAGAGGGGGAAAAAAAGGAAATCTTGTGTTCCCTGAATGCAGAAAGAAATTACACATTCTGTCTCTGTCTCTCGTACATACAGATACACAATTTAGTACTTTACATCTTCAAAGCACTCGCTCAAATAGGGACTAAATTGTGTTTGTAAACTCTCGCTTTGGGAGACAAGTTCAAATGGGGCTTAAGTCCCAAATGGAATGTTGATGGTCTCAGTCAAGTTCCTAGTGGACATTTGCCACAAAAGCACAGCATTCTTAGCTTGTATTGATAACAATTAGTATTATTGCTCTGTGATCAGCACAGCCTCCTTCAAAGACATTTTGGGAGTACACAGAATTAAAGACCTGCCCTGCCTCAAAATGAAAAAAAAAATAGGAGAAATTTTCTGCTCCTCTTTCAGTTTTTCAAAGGAGAATCCAGGGGCTGCAGCCCATGGATACAGTTAAACTGATGGTTACGGCTGTCCCAGTTCAGTACCTATTTTGCTAAATTTAAGGTAAAATTACAAAGTGGTGTGACCATGGTCCCAGGGGCGCCGGTGTCAAAGGCAGGGACAGAACCCAGCTCTCACCAGCTCTTAGAAATTGTGTTAACTGGAAGGTTACCCTTCCTCTCCAAGTGGAGTTTAATGAATATAACACACTTCAATAGGTGTATTCATAAGAAGTTACCCATTATGGATGTAATGCATGAGTTTTTCTCTCTTGGAAATTGGTTACTCTTACTGGCCATTTCCTGGTCAGGTTTTGATGAGTCCCTTTCAGGCACAGTTCCCATTGAAATAGGTTTGCCTGAATGAGGACTTAAGGAACAACAAGAATAAAGACCTCTATAATTGCTCTATAATGATTAAATGGTTCCCATGAGCAAGGCAGTTCAGAAAGACGTGCTTTCACTTAGCAACATTCGTGCTGCCAAAATGAAATAGCCACATCCACTGCAGGCAGAACTTAATTCATTGCTGCTGCTGCTGCTGTGACTGTGGCAGAGCAGAGACTGGACAGGAGCAGGCCAGGAGAGTGGTAGACCCTGTGCAAACACACTGTGCATGGCAGTCCAAGTCCATGTGTCTTGGGGTTCCAGTCCAGCTTCCCTCTGCACTGGTGATGTGTCCATTTGGAACTGGTTCTTTCCTTTGCCTTGCTTTTGTCCCATTTCTGTTCTGCTCTTGAAATGGTGTTTTGTGGAAGGGTGTCAGTGCTGTGGTTTAAGGCAATGTATCTGTATCTATATCTATCTATCTATCTATCTATCTATATCTATATCTATATCTATATCTATATCTATATCTGTATCTATATCTATATCTATAAAAACTGTATTTTGAGGTAAAATGAAAACTGTTCCTACAGGAATAGCTGATTCTTCAGGCCCTGTAAATTTATCCAAATAACTCCATTATTTTATTTTTTCAGTCTCTCAGTGTGTTGTTCCATTATTTGTTGATTTTTAAATTTCCATACTAGGACTTAAGAGTGAGGACAAGAATTGCATTGAAGTGTTTGATAATGAAAAGGAAGAAGGCAGGAGGTGGTGAATATGATCTGTTACAAAGCAGCAAGAGGCCACAGGAACTGGGGCTCCCAAGACCATCCTCCTGTCATTGTGCATCTTCCCTGAGATTTTTGAGGCTGTTTCTTGGAAGTCTGGAGATTCTCCCAGCTTGTTTTGGAATGCTCAACCCCACTCTGGGAACCCAGGACACGGATCAATATCATCCACTGAAACTTTGCACCCCAGAGGTAGAAATGGCAATGCTCTAAGTCAAACCATCTTTGGAGATTTCCCTTGAAACCATGGCTGTGTTAAACAATGGAGTAGAATCTCTTGGAAATGAGTTCATAAAAATTAGCTCTGCATTGTCAGCTGTAAAGGGAGAGGAGCATTTTCTTCCTCAGGGCCTTATTCTAATCTCAGATGCACAGCATGCATTACCATATAGCTTAAAAAAGCAGATATTTCTGAGATGATATGTGGGATTCTGTGCAAACCTCTCAGAGAAAGCAATATCCTTCAGGAATTTTTCATGCACTCCAACACTCCCAGGCAGGACGTGGGCCCCTGATAGAGCATTTTTGGCAAAGGGGTAAAAGGAGGGATGAGGAAGCTAAAGAGAAGCTGAGGTGAAGAAGCAGAATATGCCAAAATTGGAGCTGGAACTTGACTTCTGAGAGGGATGTGTGGTGGGGTGTCTCTCCCATGATAATAGAAGTGAGATATCACTGGACTATGACACTAGAGAGGGTATTGAGTCATACAGGAGTACCAAGACACATAACACATTTTAAGAGGCAGTGAGGGTTGGTTTGTTTATTTATTTTGGTTGTTATTTGTCGTTGTTGTTACTGGTAATCTCAGCCTGAGACAGGAACAGGTCATTTGGGCCATTCAAATCAGAATTAATTGGTGTCAACAACCAACTGGTGCCTGACCTCAGTCTTGCTGCTGGAGAACAGCACCACAAACCCACCCTGGCAGCAGGAGGTGCTGAGCAATTGCAGAGACATGGGGCCAGAAGGAATCTCAGGAGGTGATATAATCAGTGGACAGACATCTCTTCTGTCCCTACAGGCTGTCAAAGTCTTCTCACATAAACAACACCCCACCAGGTGTGTGCACCTCATGCCTTTGGGAGTTTGAGGAGATGGGGTTCCAAGAGTGGGGGATAGCAATGGCTCCTCACAGTGCTGTGCTGCAGGATGGGGCTGGGCCAGGCAGCTTTGGGGTGCAGGGCTGTTTGGCAGCCTGGCCAGCAATGCTTGCTAACTTTTCTCCAGAAACTGCAGAGTAGGGTTGCCAAGTGGCACAGGCCTGGCTGGCAGCCCTGGGATGCTGCCTGCCAGGGGAGCTGCACTCCAGCTGGGCCAGAGCCAAGTGCTGCCTGTGGAAGCTGGAACATGGAATCAAAGAGTCACAGAATGCTTTTGGGTTGGAAGGGACCTTCAAGACCATCCAGTTCCACCCCCCTGCCAAGGGCAAGGACACCTTCCACTAGACCAGGTTGCTCCAAGCCTCATCCAACCTGGTTTTGAACAATTTCAGCCACAGCTTCTCTGGGCAACATGTTCCAGTGTCTCATCATCCTCAGAATAAGGAATTTCTTCCTAACTTCTAATCTAACCCTGCCCTCTGTCAGTTTGAAGCCATTCCCTATTGTCCTGTGACTCCATGCCCTTTTCAAAACTCTTCCTACTGCTCAACACCCAGGCTTGGAGTGGTTAACTGAGGATGCTGGTGACCATATGGTAGCATTTCTTGTTTACGAAAATTTTTGCAAAACACTGTGTGGAGCCCTATAAAGATTGTGAGATTTCCCATATAACAGGATGGGGAAAGCTCAAGCCAATGTGCAGCACCCTCGTTTCTTTGTCTGTGTGGTCAGATATGGCTTTGTGCACCTGAGAGCTGCTTGCCTCATTTTCACACTGCTGCTTGGACAGAGGGCTGCTGGCTGAGATGGGAATCACAGAATCATTTTGGTTGGAAAAGGCCTCCAAGACCATCCAGTCCAAATTTTCTTCCAGCACTGCCACACCACCACTGAGCCACTGCCCCAAGTGCCACACCCACACATCATTTAAATCCCTCCAGGGGTGGTGACTCCACCACTGCCTTGGGCAGCCTTTTCCAGTGCTTGACAGCCTTTTTCTGTGAAGATATTTTTCCCTTATACCAACCTAAACCTCCCCTGGTGCAACCTGAAGCTGTTTCCTCCTTACTTGTCCCTGGAGGAGAAACTGACATGATGCTTCGCAAGGTAGATCCTGATTTAAAGGTGTGCAAGAATCCTGTGGAGCAGCAGAATGCTCTTCCTGCTCTGTGTTAACCCATATCAGGCTTTTTGGCTTTTGGCAATCACCCTTGGGTGGGACAGGAACCAAACAGAGGGAGCACAATGGTGGCAGCTCCAGGTTTGTACCTGAAGTTTGCATTTCTTGGGTAACCAAAGTGTGGGGGTGTCTTGGGTTGCAATGTAGGATGCAACCAGGGGTGTGTATTCTGTGATCATCTGCTGAAACCCGGTGGGGAGGTGTTAAAGGGCCAGTTGTTAAAACCAGCTGGGGCAGTGTTCTTTATCTCTCCCAGGACTCATCCTCCCTCCAGGGGATCTCTGCTGTCCGTGGGCCATCCAGGCTCACTGCAGGGCTGATTCAATTCCATCATCCCATGGGGAGATGCTCCACCCAGTGGGAGGAGCCCACCATTCCTACCTGGATCAAACCTGAGATTCAGAACACCAGCGCAGCCTTGCTGGATTTTGCACTGGATTCCCAGAGGAAGACTGGACCCATCTCAGCACCACTGGACCTTCAGAGGAAACCTACACCATTCTACAGGGTCATCTCTGCTCCAACAGAACCACATCTGTCACTCCAGGAGGATTTATTTGGACTGCTCCCAACACCCTGACCAGGGTGTCAGGTCGTATTCTGACTCTGTCAGTGTTTTCTAGGAATTTTGTTTTTTGTGCTACTACATTTGTATTTTTAATATTTCTAGTAAAGAATTGCTATTCCTATTCCCATATCTTTGCCTGAAAGCCCCTAATTGCAAAATTATAATAATTTGGAGGGGAGGGGGTTTACATTCTCCATTCCAATTGAAGCTCCAGCTTTTCCTGGCAGATATCTGTCCAAACCAAGACAGGGGGAAAAAATTCTTTGTTCAGAGAAGGTTTAGCAGAGCACTGCTGTCCTGATGCCACGTTGGAGGGTTAAGATTTTCGGGTATTTCCTTTGCACATTTTCCTCATCCCCAACATAATTTCCCATGAGCACGTGCTGGGCTTTTGCCAGCTCCTTCCTCTTTCATCTCGGAGCTTTTCTTTTCGGGGCACTGGGACAACTGGGGGGAGAGAAGACAATCCTGGCTGTGGTCTGGCAGGCACTGGGGTGGAATCCCATCTCTGAGGCTCTCTCCTGGAGCTCTCACACAACCTGGGAGTGGGAAGACACGAGCTCATCTCTTGCATCCTTGAAGAGACAGAACAGATGCTGTT
The DNA here is from genome assembly GCA_013397095.1 of Sterrhoptilus dennistouni. Taxonomy (NCBI): domain Eukaryota; kingdom Metazoa; phylum Chordata; class Aves; order Passeriformes; family Zosteropidae; genus Sterrhoptilus; species Sterrhoptilus dennistouni. The sequence goes on along the minus strand of VWZU01006076.1, from coordinate 150,005 downwards.
CCCAACCCTCCGGGATCTGTCGGAGAGGAAGGAGCAGAGCCAGTTCCAGGGCTCCATTTCTCCCCCTTCAGGCCTGTGAGATGGATCCTGCCATGGCAGTGTCAGAAATTGCTGTCAGGTCTAGGAGGTGGATCTGGGTGTTTGTCACCTCCAGAGCCAGAAGCTCAGCTTGCCCCAGTGGAATCTTCCCTGTGCCATCAGCACACCTGGTCTTTAGGGAGGGTCGTGGATTTGTCTCCTGACTGCTCAAAATTCTTCCTTTCCTGCAAGGTTAAACTGGGAATAATCCTCATAAAATGGTTGATGCTGTGGTGGCTTCTCAAGCCTTGGCTGAAGCTCTGAGTGGCTTGAGGAAACCTCTCCAATAATCTCTCTGAGATACGCTGACCTCCCCAGCCAGCAGTGACCTGCTGTTGTGCTGTCCCCCAGCCAAAACTGCTGTGGGTTTGACCTTCAGATCCTTTCCTGTCCTTCCTGAGGAACTTTGGAGGAAATAAAGAAAAAAAACAAAACAATAAAAGCAGGGTGGATTTTGATGGGAGCTGGGGTTCTGCTCCTCCCTGAGCATTCCAGCAGCTCTCCAAAGTCTTAACTGTGCATTTCTATGGCTAAATTAAGGTGTGACAATACAAGAGCTGTGCTCTGCCAAGCCCTGATCCAGCACTTGCACAAGTGGGGACAAGGACTTGGACATCTCAAAACCCATTGAATGCACCTTTTGGCTCCAGCACATCTGTAAAGCCTTGCTGGAGGTAGGCAGGTGCCCAGCACCGAGACTCCAGGGCAGGGATTACTCAGGAAGGGGCTCAAATAATAGGAAAACAATGACTAAAAAGCTGCCTGTTCATTGCAGCCTCTCTGGAAACACAAGAAATGTGTTTGGGGAGCAAGGACAAAATGAAAGGGGCAGAACAATAAGCTGTTTCAAGCACCTGAGAATATATTTAAAGCAAGAGAAAGAAAAAAAGACTTAAATTTCTGAAGCAGCACTCGAGTGCATTTTTTTTTCCTGCAGCTGGTTCATGTATCACCTTATTGATTTTTTTTTTCCTTTGCGCTGAAAATATACATTATCTTCCAATCCTTCTTCAGTAAAGTAAATCTAAAATGAAAACAAACTACACATTTGGCCAGCCCTGCCTTAAAATTACACATCAAGAACATTCCCAGTGACAAATACTTTCAAGGCAAACAAACTGAAGAGAAATTAAAAAATCTCTGTGGGGCATAAATATGTAATTACACTCACACAGGGAGCATTTTATCAGGTAAACCATCCTACTTTGTTAATTGAAATGCTGCAGCACAAGGTTTTTTGACAAAGGGGCTGAATATGCATGCATATTTTTCACTGCTGCTGTTCCATTTCTCTCTTTCCTTTCCCTGTGTGCTCCAGCGATGGGGTAGTGATCACTCCTGCTTTCTTTGTTCAAATATCCTCATTTCTGCCACCTCCACTTAATTCTGGCAGGCAAAGTTTTCCTTTCACTGGAGGCACAGGATTGTGGGGGGTTTTGTTGACTTGAAAAAGAAACCAAACCAAACCCCAGAAAACCAGAAATCAAGCGGGTTTTTTTCTTAAATTAAACTCTCCAGAAACAATAAAACGCCGAGAATTAAAAAAGAAAGCAGACAGAATAAAAAGAACTGCAGGAAGTAGGTGCAGCTGTGTTGACCTAATCCCACAAAAACAACCTTACCAGGGCGAGGATGAGTTGCAGGAGCTGGTGGGAGCAAAGCTGAAGTTTGGGACTAAAGAGGTTTGAGGTCCAGAACCCAAGCCTTTGTTACAGGAGCATTTGTCAGTGTTTAGTGGCCATGGGCAGCAGCAGTCAGTGAAATATTTACAGCACAATCCCTTCCAAGAAGCGTGGCTGCTGGCAGGGTGTTTAATTGTCTAAATGCAAGCTGCAGTGCCAGCTGTGGGTTTGCTCACCCATCTGTGAAGGCTCTGCCATGCCAGTTCTCCTGCCCTGAGAAGGAAGCAGGGAATATCCTCCCTGGAAAGAGAGGCACAGAGCAGCTACCAGAGCCTGCTTGCCAGTGGTGACAACACTGAGACTTGAGAAGAAACAGTGGCCAAGCTTCCTTTAAGGAAGGAATCTGGGATGCTGGGATGTCAGCACCTCTTCTCACTGGAAATGGATGGAGAATAATAATGCATTCCCTCTCACAACCCATTGTCTACTTGGGTTGTTCTCTGCATTTTGTTCCCCCCTAATGTGCACTACAGAAGGTGCCCCAATTGCACAGCCTTTAGTCACCATCACACGGGGAAACTCAGAAAGGCTTTGGTGCTTTTCTTTGAGTTTTTTATGTTCCATGTTCCCATTCTGCCTCGTGCCCATCTCTGCTCCCCTGCATATATCCTTATCTCTCACAGTAACATCCCCCAAATATGATCTTCACCCCATTTCCAGTCCCTTTTCCAGGCTCTGCTGGTTTGTTGGGAACAGGAGAAGATTGCCTGACATTTCCAGAGAAGGAGGGCATTTCCATGTCATGTACCTCTTCAGGTAAGTCATGTCAAAGCCCATGGACGTGTAAACCCTTGGGAAAAATTCTAAAATGGACAAAATAAGTTTGAAAGATCTGTTGGTCTTTCTCTGTTTCCTTTGTTTGGCTTTACATGACAACAACACTGCATCCTCTCCCTGGAGTGATGTGACTGAATGTGAATGGTTCTGAAACTGAACCAGAGCGGTTGAAGATGAAGAAATTGCCAGCACTCAGAAGTCTCCTGTTTTCCCTCTGACCCTGAATCTTGGATAATTTTGCACAAGGAGGATCAGGTTTGGTACAGGACACGTGAGAAATCTGGTGTGGTGTAACAGAATATTTCAGCCACTAGTGTGTCCTTTCCCTTTTTGATTGAGTAGATCCTCCCTTTTTTCTCTCTAGAAGATTCCATGCAAGAATCCCACCAGTGCTCTGCCATGTGAGTGCTCAGCAGCTGAAATTCAGGTGCTCTGAAGACTTTTTGGGTGGGAACAGCCAGAGAATTTTATTATCTTGAGAATTAAGCACCATCTTGGGAGGGATTTTAACCCAGACATCCCAGTCCACACATGGTTCTTGGTTTTGATATTTTACCCTTGGTCTATTTTGTTAGACAACTGGTTTTGGCAATAGAATATTTGCTATATTCTTCAATATCCTTGGCTGGCTCGTGTCCCTCCCGGCTCACATTCACAGGGACACTTCCCCATCTTTTTCTCTCCCCTCCCTTTGCCTTTTGAGCTGTGGGGTGGTTGTTTGCTCAATAAACAATGTTTGAAGTCGGCAGTCTCCAGGTATCTGTGTTGACTGAAGCCACTGGGCTGTGTCAGAGAGAGCAAACAGAGCAGCTTAGTAGACACTGTTATGGTTCATGTGAAGCCCTCAAACATGGCTGGTGAGGATTCCCTTAGTGACAGATCAGGGATGCTTGGAGGAGTTTGACACTGCATTACTTTTTTGATTTTATTACTATTATCTTCCTAAAATACATGAAGAGCTTACCTGTGTTTACATAAAAAACAAATAAGATACCTTGCTTCAATTTGGCTTGGAATTTTGGTTATTCCAACATTCAGCTCTAATTCTTCACCTGACATTCTCACAGGAACATCTTTCTTGGACATTTCAGTGTCTCAGAAGATTTGCAAAGCAGAGCACCCAGGCCTGAATGGTCAGGGATGGGAATGCAAAGATAAAGGTTTATTGAAGAGACATTCTCTGACACTCTGTTTTTGTTTACCATTTTTAAAAACACAGCCTGGGATCTCTTTCAGGCTTTGGTCTTGTCATGACAGCATCAGACCGGTTGGCCAGAAATTTCCAAAGCTTTTGATGATTAATTTTTCCTTGCATTTTAACAACATTGGTTAAAATGTTGTGCTCCTGCATTTCCTGATTGGGCTTTTTGTTATTTTTAATAGACAGATCTGTGTTGGTTTCAGTGCCTGCCTTTTCCTCCTCATTTCTAATGAATAAATCCAGGCTGGTTTTGCTGAGAACTGTAGCACTGGTGGGTAGGGCATTTCATTAACCCAAACTGTGATGCCAGCTAAAAGTGCACCTGTCTGTCGAGCCTTTAAAGTCCTTCAGTGGTTTTATAGACCAGGTGATGAGACCAGGAAAGGGTTTGCCAAACTCAGATTTAGTCTGTGGTGCAGTTGTAGCTGGATGAAGGGTTGAGATACCAGCTGGACTATGCTGCTGGTGAGGCTGTTGTGACCCTTGTGAAGTGTTACAGGAACAACTCAGAAAATGGAATATAGATTTCCCAAACTGAAATTCCTTTATAAGACATTGTTTTGCCATTTTAATTAGTTTTTAATTTTTTTTCTTTTTTTTTTTGTATTTGTCACCATAACAGACCACCCAATAATCTTCTTTTTGTTTGCTTCCTTGTATGCTTCAGTCCAGAAGTGGATGGAGGCAGCAAGATATGGGAGGGTTCCATGGTAAAGGAGATGCAGGGAGAATTCCTGTCAGCTGGGCTTTGTGGACAAGGCCACATGTTGGGCAGAGGGCAGAAAGTCCTGAAAGCGGAATTTCGCCATAAAAGCACATGAGGAATGGCCCCAGCTGTTGGAGACAGAAGGGATGCCCAGTGTGTGGGCATCACACTGGACTGGTTGGATAAAAACCCCATTTCTTCTCCTCTACAGAATCAGTAAAGACATTTCTTCAGAAGGTATTTCTTCTTCTTCTTAGAAGTGCAGAGGGAGCTCAGGAAATCTCCAGAGAGCAGCACCTGGGGCATGTTTTAGTGGTGGCCTTGGCTGAGCTGGGGGAATGGTTGGACTTGGGGATTCTTGGAGGTCTTTTCTCACCTTAACAATTCCATTGTTCGGCTGAATCCTGGGAGAGCTGGTCAGGCAGCAGCCTGGCACATGCTCTGCACATCTCGAGGATACTGCCTCACAGTGTCTTTTTGCTTCCTGGTCTTGCAGACAAACTTTTTTTGCTGAACAATGTTGATAGCATCTTTGAAGGGAAAAACAGACCCCCAGCCCCTTTACAAACAAATCCAGCATCACTCTAAACCCATGCATTTCCTTGGCCCTGCAGCATCTGTCAAAGAGCTGCTTCAGCACCTCAGTGCTTGGGAGCTGTAACTTCCACCCTCAAACTATTTGGCTTGTTGTGATGTATTCTTGTGCTAATGCCAGTTTTCTGTCTAAGCAGGCTTCTCTGCTTTGTTGTGCTCACTTCCCTGCCATATTTCTACATGGAAAGACGAATGTTTCTGCATCTTCTCCTGGAAGATTGAAATTCCCATCTCCCTGGGTTCTCTGTGCTTGTTGAAATGGGAGGATCTTTCCTGAACGAGGCACCCTGCTCAGCCAGTGACCCTGGAGAGGATCAGTGATACTCCCCTAACTCCATTGGCTACACCTGGATAGGGAAACCTTTGGACTTCACTTGGCTTTTTCCATTCCTACAGGACACTGGAGTGCTGTAGTCACCCTGGTAAAACATATCCCAGTTTTTTGAGTCTGGATTTGTCAGTTAAGGGGCCTTTATTAAAGTGGACTTTCTTAAATAATCTTACATCTATGACCCTGAGATCACCCTCGTGTTCCCACAAGATTCCCGTTTGTCTGTCTTCAATGCCTCTCAAACTCATATTTCAGCAAGCTGGATTTGTATCCTCCCATATTTCTCCCTCCTTTGAAGAAATAATTTTCCATTTCTCTTTACAGATAAACATTTGATGCTTCATTTGAATTGGGCTCCTTTTCCTGGGCAAAACCTCGAGTCTCTCTGTGAGGGTGGTTAATGGGATGTGCCAGTGCAAGGAAGTGTCCTTGCTTAGCCATCTCTACAAGGACTTACCTGCCTTGAGCTCTGCAATTATGTGACTTTAATTGGCTTTTAATTTGGGAAGATTATATAATACACTTAAATGAAAACCACAGAGGTGTTGTTAATACACAGGTTATGAATTGCAAACAAAATGATAAGTGACTGAATTGCTTCTGAGCTCACACAGACAGATTCACATTTTCTTTCCCACATATTTAATATGAAATATACCAGAAAGTTCATAATTAGGAAACTACAAGGGTTTAAAATCTATATTGCAAAAAATACATTTTTTGTGGCTCTGGAGGTTGTAAACACGCTTTCCATGTTGAGCTGTATGTTGCATTTATGCTGATTTAATCATTCATTAAACATTAGTAAGAGGCCAATTACGCTGTTCAAGAATAAGATGTTTTACGAGGAAATGACAAAAAGATACATGTAATCATTGAAATGCCAGTTTACAATCAGATAGGATGGGAAATAATCCCTTTAGCAAGCTTAAGCTTTTACATATTAATGGCAACATTGGGGAGAGTGGGAAGAGGGCTTTAACAGCCTCGTGGCCTCCCAGCCCTGATGGGAAAGTGAGAGCTTATGGTGCTCCAGACAGAGATTTAACAACTTTTTTTCTGTGCCACAGATACCTTGAGACTTGGGCTCTTCAAGGGCCCTACCTGTAGTTAGTGAGTCTGTGTCTACACATCCAACATAAACATAGACAAAAGAGGGCTGGAAATATAATTCTCACTCTTCAGAGAGGTCATGGAACCCCAGAATGGTTTGGGTTGGATGGGAATTTAAAGATCATCTCATTCCAACCCCCTGCCATGGAGAGGGACACCTTCCACTGTCCCAGGTTGCTCCAAGCCCCATCCAACCTGGCCTTGGACACTTCCAGGGATCCAGGGGCATTCACAGCTTCTCCGGGCAACTTGTGCCAGAGCCTCACCAACCTCACAGCCAAGAATTTTTTCCTAATATCCAATCTAAATTTGGTCTCTCTGAGTGTGCAGCCATTCCTCCTTGTCCTGTCACTCCATTCTCTTGTTCAAAGTCATTGTTCAGCTCTCTTAGAGCCCCTTCAGGCACTGGCAGGAGCTCTATGATCTCCTCAGAAGCTTCTCCAAGCCAAACAACATCAATTCCTTCGTCCTTTCATTACAGGAGTGGATTCCATCCCTTTAATCACCTTCCTGGCCTGCTCTGGACTGAATCCAAGGTGAGATGTTCTGGGGAGCAAAGAGAGTTAAGATCCATGGGGACATTTCCATATTTATATTTTAAATGTCCATGTCAAGCACCTCATGGAAAAGGGGAGAATGGGTGAAGGACTTACCCGTAAATTCAGACCTGAGAAACTATGGCTGCTGGAGAAACAGAAAGAGACAGAAACTCATTTTCCCACCTGTTTTCCAATACAAGACTTAGGAACACCAAGAAAAACTGTTGGGTCATGGATGAAAAATATCAGGAAGAAGTAGTTCTTTGCCCCTGGAGTTGTCAAGAGATGGAACTCCTGGCTGCAGCACTTGGCGGATGCTTGAAGTTCACCAAAGTTAAAAAAGCCAGCAGATAAATCCATGGAAAGAAAACTGTTTGGGGGCTGTTAAACACCATGTTTCTCTTTCTCTGGAAGCTTCTCAGCTGCAAGGTTCTGTGCACATGGAAATGTGCAGTGGGAAGAAGACAACGTCCAGCAAACCATGGACTGCATTGCTGAAGTAAATGAGACTACCTTGGTGTGGATGAGATGAAAACCAAAAAGGTGACAAAAGGCCAAAAAACCTCAACAGGCAAGTTCAAAAAAAAGAGAAGAAAATAGATCTTTTTTAAATTTTAATGTCCTCATGAACTCTAGTCCAAAATGTCTCACCTTTGAATTGCTCTGGGTACTTTCTGTATCCGAAAGTTCCCAGGTTTCCTCTAGGACTTGAGTTCTCCTGTCTTCTGCTCTAAGTACATTTGGATTGAAGACTGAATAGGGTCAGGCAGAGAAAATCCATCATAATTTGAGCAAACGCTCAATACTTATGAAAACTTAAAGACAGGAAACCCAAAGGTTAGGGAAACTTGTTTGCAATGAAGAAAATCATAGAATACAAAAGCCCCTTGCATTCCAAGTGAACAACAGAGAACAAAGAAATTATGTTTTTCATGCCTGTTTAATCAACAGAAAATAACTAAGACTATGTTCTGTTAATGGATGTGGGACCAGGATATCCTGGGGCAGCAAGAGAAAAAAAAAAAAAGGCAGCGAAGACCCAGGTGAGCAGAACACGGGCTCCAGATAAACCTCAGCCAAGCCTCGCTCCAGCTTTCCAGAGCCATGCCAAGCCTTGATGTTCTCCAACTGCTCTACAGACTCCTACATCTGGCTGCCCACAGCACACAGCCCCCTGTTCCCAAATCCAGTTGGTCAGCTGTCCCCGTTGCCATGCTGCCCTCTGGGCAACGGACCCGAGCGATGCTGTTGAGAGGGAGAAAAATGTATTCCAGCGATAATGTTGAAGGGTTACAGCTGCCAAACACACTGTGTCTGTGGAAACACCTGTTGAGTAGCTGTTGCAGTGGGAAGAGCAAGATGAAGAAAGACAGCTGTAGAAGTGCCAGCAGCAGTGGGAAGCTCTGCTAAGAACTGCTTTGTGCCAGTTAAGAGATGTGCCAAATTATTTGGCTGCGTTTCAAATATCTGGGTGTCCACTACTTTTGCCAGCTCACGCTCGCAGGGAATACTTCAGCATTAACACCACCACTGCCACGCTCCTGCTGCTCTCCCACTTTTGATTTCAGCCTTTAGGTTTCCATGCTTCTTTTATTCCTGGTTCCTTCTAGTGTAAAGGGAAGCCCAGTTTTGCAGTGCAGAGCCCAAAATGAGGGCTGGGATCTGCAGCTGGTGAGAAGACAAAGCACTGCTGTAAAGGTTTTTGGCAATTGGCTCGTGAGATCTGCTGGGTTATTATTTTGTGTCTCCCCTTTTGTGGTGGTGTTGTTGTTGTTGTGGGTTTTCCCCAGAGAATAACAATTTTATCTTTTACAAACACTTATCTAACCTGGACACTTCTGCCTGTCCATCTTGAAATACTTGGAGCTCAGCTTGGGAAAGTTTACAATGGGAACAGAGGGGAAATTTGAAAGCTTAGGTGGGCTGGATGGGTGGTAAAGGTGGAAATGCAGTGGCAGAATTCTACAGGGAAATATTCCAAATGTGTTGTAGCTATAGATGTGGCACTTGTGGATGTGGGTTAGTGCTGGCAATGCTGGGGAAATGGTTTGGCTTAATGATCTTAAAGTTTTTCCCAGCCTATATGATTCCATGATACTCTGAAAAAGCACTGTCTGAAGAAACAAGGAATACAGAGAAGGTGGACTTACAGAGTAGTGAGAATCTTCCTCCTGAAGTGCTCAGAGAGGGCAGGTTCATATCCAGGACTCCCATTTCCTCCTTATTTTCATTTAAGACCATCTGCACTGCCAAAATCCTGAAAAAAAAATGCTCTAGTGTAAATCCTTCCCCTTGTCCACAGTGAGAGCTAGGGGCATGCCCAAAGTTAATTTTACCTTTATAAGGGTTTTGAAAGCTAAAATAAGCAACTGAATCTCAAATAATTAAATTCTTGCTCAAATAATTCCTATTAACTCTCCTAACTCCTCACCTTGCCCTGGTGATATCCCAGACAGGCCAGGAGACTCTGGAATTACAGAGCACTGCTGTGTCTGTACAGCTGCAGCAGTTTACTTGCTTTTCTATTTGACACCATCATCTATTGTCATGATTTCTTTAAATTCCCAAATCCTAAGAGTGATCAAAAACTCCCCTGGACCAAGGAGATAATACTTTTCTCAGGGAGCTTTTTTTCTTCCCAGGAAGGTTTATCTGTTAAGTGTTTGTGGGAAACAATTCATCTTCTTCTGTTTATTTATGAATATTTCCAAGACGCGGCAGTTGATTAGCCCTGGAGGTGGTATTTCTCTAGGAGGCATCATTGCTTTTCTGCTTGCAGACAGAGATGGAAAGGTCTGAAATCCTAACAAACAGAATTGTAGCATTTTACCCCTTTTCTGTCCCTCCCCTCACCTCGTGGCAACCCTTCTGGGGCAGAGATTGACTCCTGTGGGTTATTTTTTGTCACAAAATGGGATCCTGTTTGAGCTCGGTCCTCTGGACTGACTATAAAGCACATAACAATGTCTAAGCCCAAAACTCTCCACACCCCTTCCCTCAGAACAGGACCTTTCTTGAGAATAAAACTAATTTATTACAGAAACACAAATCTGTGCTTTTTGAAAGAAAAACATCACACACCATTCAAATTGGCACAAGACCAGCTATGCCCAGGACAATTTATCTTTCCCTCTTGAGCACCCTCTTCTCTAATTACGGATTTCATTTTCCACACCCAAATCCACCTGTTCTTCCCCTGGATTGTTTAGGCCAGGATTGCTGCCTGTATGCCTGGCTTGTTCTGATTTTACCTGCAGGTGAAGGTCACAGAGCCAGTGGTTGTACTTCAACAGGGCTTGCAGGACTCCTTGGTTTAATCTTTCCTCCAAGATAATGGGAGAAGTTCTCATTTTTTGAAGCTTCACAGAAATTCCTCCCTCTCTGTTCCTTTTCTCTGTGCCAACCACTCAGGGAAGGACAGAGATATTTTCCCCTGAATTTTCAAGTGTCCAGTGGAACTAGAAAGCTTCAGCCTCTTGAAACTCCTCTGCCTGGACCTCACAAAAACTGATAAAAGTCTCTGCCTGTTGTCTTGGCCATGTCAAACTTCTCTTCAGACAACCAGAAAATTCATCTTTCCTGTTAATCTTCCTGACTTTGTTGCCAGAGTCATGGGTGATGGTCTGTTCATCCCGAGAAAATGTTATCTGAGTCATTATTTAGACAGAATAAGCCTTAATCACAACATAGTTATGCTTCATTAAAGAGGTTTTCCATTTGCTTCGTTCAGAAAATAATGCAGGAGGTATCAGAAGCAAACAACTGGGGTAGATTTCCTATTCATGCAACTCTTTCTTTCTTGCACAGATAGAAAGAAGCAGAAGCCTTTCTTTTCTTCCTTCATAGGAGGCAGAGGGACAATTTTCCTTGCCCTCAGCAGTGTAGATCTCTTGTTGGGTGGTGCCCAACTCCTCCCAGTGCAGCTGCTTAAGCCCAGAAAGACCCAGGCTGTTGTCCTCTAAAGCATCCCTTTAGGTGCCACCCAAAAATAACATTCAGCTCTGCAGATCATTCTGAACAATCTGTTTTTAGGAGTGATCCCAACCTTGGTGAACTCCCAGGAATGTAGGTCTGGCTGTCTATCAATCTCATCTCACCTTCAGAGAGGAAACACCCAGGGAAGAGTCACAGAATCATTTAGGTGGGAAAAGACCTCCAAGACCAGCATTTGGCTGATCACCACCTTGCCAACTAAACCATGGCCCTGAGTGCCACATCCAGTTGTTGCTTTAACACCTCCAGGGGTTGTGGCTCCAGCCTGGGCAGCCCCTTGCAGGGCAGGGCAGACCAACAGGGGAAGGTTGCAGGGGAGCAAGGCCAAGCAGTCCAAGTCTGTCCCCTTCTCCGGGGCATGGAAGAGCAGATGATTTTTCCTGCAGTGCTCAGGAAAAAGAAAAAAAATCTTTCATCTCTTTCCTGAGAGAAAACCAATGCTGAGCCTAGCAGATTATTCAATAACATCCCATAAAAATATTAAACTTCTGTATTGGAACCAAATTAACATTGTATTTCATGATGTGAACAAAGGTGCCCAAGTCGATTTCGTCTCTCTCTCCCTCCTTTTTCAAATTTAATATCACACAGAAGAGAGAAATGAAATCTGTATTTAAATGGCTGTGGAACATTGTGCATTTAAAGTGCACAGCAAGTCACTCCCTAAAGCACTCCATATGATATGTAAATCTTTTGATCTTTCACAAAATGCATGATTTCCATAAAGAATAATGAGTGCTAGCTTGGGAAGTACAATATTGACTGTCACTGTACTGCACTTAGCCACAATTATTATTTGCATGGCTTTTGCAACATAACTGGAGGGGAGAGTCCTGTGAATATTTTTAATGCATTCTAATAGCTACTAAAAGAGATTTTATTTTATAATAGATGCATTCTTTCTTTTGGGTCTACAAGCCTTTTTTTTTTTTTTTTTC
>VWZU01006076.1:97864-138039 GCA_013397095.1 Sterrhoptilus dennistouni | reverse complement strand
TTCAATTTATTCATTACCCTTTTTTTTTTTTTTATCTCTTTATAAGGAAGCATCTATGGGGAAAAGCAGAGGAGCACACCAGTCCTGAGAAAAGAGACAATTGACACCCTGCCCTGCCATGAGCTGCAGGAAAGCAGGGGAATCAACAATAACATTTATTTATTCTTGAAGCCAGTGGGTAAAGTTTAACTTGAGAAAGGATCTCAGATGTTTTCTGTGTGACAGAGCTTGAAGTGACTGTCACCCTTTGGGGCGTTTCTGGATGGATACTCTGCAGGCTGTAAATGCATGGAGAGATTCCATGGGATCAGTCTGCCAGTGACCACTGGGGTCAGTGGAGCCTTTGGCATCAATCCAGCCTTTTTCCTCTGGCTTTCCACATGGGAAGGGCTCAAATGCCCTGACCCAGTGTCAGTTGTGCTTCTTTCCAATGCTGCTGATGGGGAGGGAGAAGCTGAGCCATGGCAACCTGCATGCTGAGTTTTTTTCCCCATCAATTTTTCCCAGCTCCCTGGAGATGCATCAGCCCAGATCCCTCCTGGAGGTGAGGAGCAGGATCCTGTCTAGCAGAAGAAGAGAATTCTCCCATCTTTCTCAGGGATCCCAGCATCCTGATTGTTCACCCAAGAGATGGGAAGACTGCAAGCTCACAGTGCAGGAAAGAGAGGTAGGGATAAGGCCTTTCACAAAGACCACATTAAATAAAGGGAAACTTAAGAATTATTGCATCTCTGCTTTGTTGATCCCTTCCTGTAGGTCTTGGCATCTCTCTGAAGATCTGTCCCAAGTAGCTCAAAGCATTTTTTTGCTTGCAATAGAGCATGGCTGAGAAGCCACAGAGCAAGGCTAGGCTTGGTTGGGCTGGTAGGGAGATGATCAGGAAAAAGCAGATTATTGAAGATGAAAGTTTCTCATAATAAAGGAGTGATGGAGGATTCCAAAGAGACTCAGGGGAGTCAAGTGCTGTTGCAGGACTGACTCCTCAGGGACCTGAGTATCCACACAAGTGACATGCTGTGTGTGCAATCAGAAATCCAACCCCAAGATGGGTTTGAGTCCCTGGTGACCCCTTGGTGCAGGGCACAGACCTCTCCTGGCATCAGGCAGCAATAATTCCTGCTGCTTTGCACTGATCTGGTCTCCAGGTCCAGCCTGCAAGGAGAAAGTAAAGTTTTGTCTTTGTGTCCCTCAGAGAAACTGACTTAGGCATAGTGGCATTTTCTGTCTTTACAAAAGCCCTTTGAGGGCCAGAGAAGAAATTGTTGTAACGATGGTGTAGCTGAACAGTGATGGAGGTGAACTGAGCTGAACTGAAATAAGAAGTTGGTCTTCTGATTTGAAGCAGACTTCAAGAGACCAAGATGGCAGCAGACACTTTCTGAACTCACTGCAGAGCCAAAGCCATTTTCATCCAAAATAGGATTTGTGAGGTTTGTTTTTTTTTCCAATGTATTTCAGCTTCATCCCAACCTAGAAAGAATTCAGAACTTGAAAAATGAGTTCTGTCCATGGCAAGGAGGCATCAAAATCCCTTTGTTTGTTTGACTACTTGGTTCAAACCATGACACATCATGAAGATGCATTGTTTCCATTTTTTCATTGCTCTCATCCTTGAAGATTTAACCCCTACTCAGCACTGATCATTCAGTTTGTCTTTAAAGGACTAATAATGCAGAGGAGGACGTAGATCTTGTGAGCTGAGATAATTCTTTCAGGTTTATTTCCTGGTCCTAGTTTATTATTATATATTAAATGCTATTTATTGCCCTATCTTTTCTGGAATAATTTTTTATTTTCCCACCTTAGAAACATTGCTCCATGCATATGCCCATCTTTAAGGGTAAGAAAAAGGCAAAAAAAAAAAGGTTTGGCTTAAATGGCTGCATTGCTGTTTGTAGCACAAGAACCAGATTGTTGATCTTAAGGCTTTCTTTTTTTTAATTCTGAACCAATAGGGTCATTTCAAATAATAAATGATTCCCCTGTGAAAACCTTTGACAGAAATGAGCTGCACCCGAAATCTCCTGAACTTGTTTACCTGGTAAGACTTGTAGTAATTTTCCATAACATCCTGCCATTTATTATGTTCTGGAAAGGCACTATAGTGATTTCAAGAGGAGAAAACCAAGAAAGATTATTCATTTCACATCCTCATGCAATTCTTTTGTAGGTGGCTTTCAACAAAGGGCGATATTGGATTACATTCATTTTGGTTCTTAATAAACTAGTAAATCTCCCATTGTTCTGTGTTGTCCAATTATAAAAGCAATGAATATGAGACTAAGCACTTCAAGATAACCATAGCTTTAAAGATAGACAAAAAGCTTTATAGATTAGGATCAGAATAAAACTGCCATTTTTGTAGCGTTTTGATGAATAATATTTTGTGAATTAAAGTGTTGTCTCTTAGGAACATCAATAAATTACTCTTTAAGTAGGAACTGCAGATCTCAGGAAGAGTTTCTGAATATCTGGGGTACTGAAAAGGGAAGGAAGTAAATCCATCCTAGAAGTCATTTCCTTGCTGTCTGAAGAGGTGATTACGAAGGGTTTTTCCTGAGCTCTGTTTCCCTGTAGGATCCGTCTGTTGGAATTTTCTTGAGCCATTTCTGTTGCCTTCCCATTTCGGTTGTGGTGTCTTTTCAAACACGCTTCTTAGCTACAGTGTGTTTCAAGAATTGAATCTTCAGTGCTTTCTGAAGGCTTAATTGGCAATAAAAATCAGCATTTTGAAGTCAGGATTTGCTTGTTTTGCTTGGTCCAAAGCAAAGATTTCCAAAGTTGTCCGAGAACTCCTTCTGCAAGGTCTCTGGAGGTAGTGAAGAACAACATTGGCAAATGGTTTAAACATACTGGGCAAGGGCTGGGCCACTGTAGTAAAATTCTGAGCATTGAAAGTTGTGAAAAAAAAAAAAAGAAGAGTTGCAAATCCCAGCCTTAAATATCACAGAGTGCTCTGTGGGCTTGTGAACTGGGATCATTGCCTTGCTCGACTCCGTAGGAATTCATGAGACATTTACAGAAAGATTTATTAATCTATTAATTGCCAACAGATTCTTTGTCAGCAAATCCTTAATGGAAAGCAGAGCCTTCCACCCCTTTAATCCTCATAATCCTACCTTGCATGCAACTTCCCAAAATTTGATGTGGACTGGCTTAGTATTGTATAATTGTACAATTGTCCGTTGGCAGAGAAGAAGCAGTGAGGTGCAGCTCTCTACAGTGGTCACACAGGACAAATGTCCCATCCAGGTGCTCATCCCAGTTCTCAGTTAAGCTGCAGTGTAAAAGCAATGTGCCCCACAGGTGTCAGCTTGGCAGAGAGGAAAATACACCATGAGGAGATGGAGAAGAAGCACATGGACAGGTGTTTAGATGCATGTTTAGATGTCTAAGCCCAAGCACTGAACATCTGTCCTGTCATTGTGAAGGTCCAGCACACAAATCACCCCTTGGCTTGGGCAAGGATGAATTTTTTGCATCAAGAAGTTGCTGCAGTCCTAAATAAAGTCTGGAATTCCTGTTTAAAGCAGGCTGGGAGGGGTGACATGCTTGGCACACCTGGCAGCAGCATCATGGCACAGCTCAGAGGGGAAATGAAGGGTAGATGAGAAGATGCTTCCATGCTGTCAGTACTCTCCTCATAACCCTCTCACTGCTTCCCAGGATTTCAGGCATCTCCATCTCTTCCCAAATGGCTCTTCCATTCCAGAGTGAGCTTCTGGGAAATAATAATTCCTTTGCTCAGGACTGTCAGTCACATCGTGGGACTGTGCCTGGAACGGCAATCACAGTCTTTGATCAGTTCTGCTGAAACAACCTGTTGTCTTTTATAATAACGTTTCCATTGGGAATATTCAGATGCTGAGGCTAAAAAGAACCATTTCACAGCACACACACAACTACACACGCAGTGACTTTGCATTTTTATCTTTTTGATTTTCCAGTGGGTGTATTTGCCTGGTTTTTTTTTCTGACCACATCCATCTGCTTCCTAGTTCTTACAAAAGCTAGTTTACATGCAATAATTGCCATTAAAATGTGAAGAGAAAGCTCGTTGCACAAATGCATTGTTTTGCTCCTTTTAAGGCACACAGAAGCTACAAAACTAGATGTAGATGACTGATGGATGGGTTTATTTAATTATTACTTTCAGAAAAATCTTCTCTGTCTTGCCCATAGCAGGTGCAGGCTGTGACGTGGCATTTGCTCTGGTAATTATGCAGGTTTTTTTGTAAATAGCAGAACAAGTCAGGATGAAAGATAGCACTGCCCTCAGGTTGTGGGGACTGATTCAGCTTTCTCTTTACCCAATTTCAAGTGATACATTGAGATGATAAGGTGGCTTTGATTCCTATTGCACCTCCCACCTCCCCCCCCAGTCCTGTGACATGAAACTAAGGGAGGGATAGAGAGAGAGAGGGACTGGAGGATGAATATGTGGAAGGGACAGTTTCTGATGGATGCTGTTATTGCAGTGAGTGATAAAGCTGATTTAGGGTACCCTGCATTGCAGGGTACCATTAAATGACACTGGGATGTCCAGTAAACAAGAATTAAAGTGAGTTTTTTGTAAGCCTAGAGCTTTCCCAGGTGAGGCACTGCAGCTCAGCACTTCCAGCCATGTTCCCTCTTGCTCAGGTCTCCCCCAGTATTCTCCATCCTGTGCCTCATCCTGCTCCTCTTCTGTGTTCAAACGAGTCTCTTCTCAGAGTTCAGACTGTTCTCCAGCATCTCCAACCCATTTTTATTTCCCTAAGTGGGGGATAAATATTGGGGGCAGTGCAGGTGGGTAGGTGTATGGAAATTCTTCCCTAAGGGAATGACAACAAGGAATGCGAGGACAAGCATCCCCCAGGCACCAGGAGATCCTTCCACAGAGAAATGGGATCTCTAAACTGATCCCTGCACTGTTCCCTCCTGCTGAAGAAGGGTAGGTTTGGACTGACCATTGAGGGATCAATAGGTAAAGTCTGTTCCTGCAAATTTCTCAGAGCAGAGCCTGCACCAGTGTTGGGTTTGCAGGCCTCCCAATGGTCTGAGTGCTGGGAGGAAGCAGAATCACAGAATCATGGAATGATTTTCATTGGAAAATACTTTTAAGATCAGCAAGTCCAGCCTTTAACCCAGCACTGCCAAGCCCACCTCTAACCCACGTCCCTGAGTTACACAAAATCTCCAGGCAGCATGTCCAGACTTGGATGGCTCAAAATTTCCATCAGGGACAGCACTTTCAAAGCCAGGTAAGGACCTTGTGGGCTTCTTTGAATTAATCACTTTGGTCCTTTGAAATGGCTCAGCTGGGGTGCCCAGCACCACTCACCACCTTGGGCAGGTACTGGATCCAAAGGCACATTTGGAAGATTTGATATTTTAGCATCTCCACTCTCAGCTCATGCTGCTGAGAGCTGCCCAGTGCACTTATATACCTGCAATCCACCTTGAAATAAATAGATATTGACGGGGTTTGGAAGCTGCAGACTACAAAGTCCTGCTGCTGGTGGCAGTGTGTCCATAACAGCTCCTGGAACAGGCACCCTTAGGAAAGGTTGGCTTTTCTGTCCTCCACTGAGTGTGCAATGAAATGGGAACAAACCCCACAAAGAAAATATGTGTTGAGTTTATATAAAATCTCAGCTGAGCAATATAATGCTTCAATGGAAGGTGCACGGTATGTACATGAATGAAAATCAGTTGTTGCCATGTGTTTATCAAAAATTGAAATAAAGTCATTCACAAATCTCAACGTTTTATGGAGGGGAGGAATTTTTTTTTTTTAATTAGGATTAAAAATATTATCTACTTAAAACGTGTCCATGCATATAGTTCTGGTACAGCCTATGGCAACACCTATGATTTAAAAATAAAACTGTTTTTTTCCAAGAAGGAAGTAATTTTGAGTGATAACTAATTTAGATAGTGCTAATTATATTGGTTGGAACTTGCAAGGGAGTCAATGGATGAAAAGTTGATTAAAGCAAAGTTATAAAACAACAATAAAAACCTCTAACGCTGTACTTTAAGATGTTCTGAATATTTAATGTTTGTTTCTGCCAGCATTCTTAGCTGGACTGGAAAGTGTATGTTTCTGTGTATCTGACTGAAATGAAATCAGAGGAAAAAAGTGACAACTTCTGAGTAAGTTTAAGAGCAGTGAGTGTGTTCCACACCCTGAAATACCCTTACTCAGCTGATCTTTTGATTTTCTGTGTTTTGAACGTCTGCTCAGTGTTTGCCTGGCTGAGACAAGCAAGGAGTAGCTGAGAGGATTCTGGAACATTTCTCTCTCTCTCTCAAACTTGCAGGACATTGCCTGGGGTTGCTCACTATAGATCCTTCCAAGTGCATTCCATGTCAATGTGATATAAACACAGCTGGACCCAGCAGTTACGTCATTTCTTCTGGAAATACTTCCTCAGCTTAGTTTCCCAAATGGATCATGTCTATTTCCAGCTGTTTCACCCTTGGTTTCACACCTGCAGTGAACCCTTGCAGGGTTGCTGGTTCACAGCTGGATGTGGAGTCTCTAATTTAGGAGTGGACAGATCCATTCATGGCTTTGTGGCCATGAGAAGAATTCAGGATTCCTCTTCCAGGCTAAAATTCCCTATTTCTGTACATTTTAAGTTCTTCTGCTGGAAAACTGAAATAACTGACTAAAACAGAAAGTGACCAAAGCCCAGACCTCCTCCAGAGGATGGAGAGAGACAAAAAATGAATGAGCTGTGGTTATTTCTAGTTGTATAATATTTCTGTTGATCACTTCCCTTTGTTTCTCAAGCCATGTGTTCTCCACCCTCACAGCCAAGAATTTATCCTCAATATCTCAACAACATCCCATTTAACTTTGTCCTACACAGAAAATCATTACTGTGCACACTGAAGGCTGTGTGTGCCTAATGACTTTGTGTGTAACACAACATTCTGATTGGGAAAGTGATTATTTAATTTTATCTTTCTGGTTCAAACTTATTATTATTATTATTATTATTACTATCATGTTCTTAGAGGGCTGATATTTTATTTTATTGTAACATATATCTGCCTAATGAAAAATCCACCCCATGAGCACTTGACAATGATGAAATTTTCAAAACAAGGGATAGATGTTAAAAGAAGGTGAAAAACAAGTAAGAAATAGAGATATTTAATGTACATAATTTAGGCTGCAAGCAGCCTGGCATAAGTTATCCTTTAATAGAGCTGTAAGAATAATTAATTTTTCAGTTCAGTGGTCAAACTGAAAAAACTGTGAGGGAGGAAGGAGAGGAGGTGAAAGGAGTGGGAAGAAACAAGGAGATGTGTTTGGGTCAACCTTAAGTAATAATTTCTCATTTTCTCTCACTGAAGCGAAACAAACACTTATATTATCTGTTCCTTTGATAAATGGCCCTATCTGGGTTCTTGAACAAAACTTTCCTTCTAGAAGGTCATGCCTAGATGGTAGTGACACAGAACATCTTTATTTTCCTGGATATTCTCCTTTACCTTTCCCTTTCCCACCTTTCCTTTCTCAGCAAAGCTCACTCATTAAATCTGCCATTAGCATGCAAAGACTTTTATTAACCACGTAATTTGTCAAAACCTGCTGCCTATCCTCAATTTGCATGGTGTTTCAACTCTTCTCCAAGTGCGGACCCTGTAAGACACTTTCTACTAGGAGTAGGACCCCTGCTTTTAAGGCTATTAACTGTAGATTTACTTCTAACAGTAAGTTTACTTGTATGGCTTTAATTAGCAATAAATTCTTGGCTGGGAGGGTGGGGAGGCCCTGGCACAGGGTTCCCAGAGAAGCTGTGGCTGTCCCTGGATCCCTAGAAGTGTCCAAAGCCAGGTTGGACAGGGCTTGGAGCAACCTGGGAGAGTGGAAGGTGTCCCTGCCCATGGCAGGGTATGGAACTGGATGGTCTTTAATGTTCCTTCCGACCCAAATAATTTCATGGTTCTAGGATTCTCTTAATGAACTTTTCAGGGTTGTTCTAAAATGATCCTCCAAGGCCCCAGGGGAATATGGCCCAGGTCATGGGATTCACTATGGGTAATTCTATGGATCATCTCAAAAGATTTGGATTTTTCATCATGACTTTGCCACGAGCTGCAGTACAGGCTTTGTCCCATCACCCTCTTCTTCCCTCATGCAGGACCCCCTTGTTTTTAATGTATACAAACAACAGATTTCCCCCCCACTCCCCTATCTCCTCCCCCCCCCAAAAAAAAAATATATATAGGTGTCTGGCTGATAGACTCATAAGGGTAAATTTCTTTGTGGGTAATCATCAGTGAGCCAAAAACCAGAGACATTTTAAAAGCATGCAAGCAAAAGAGGTTGCTAAAAGAAAAATCTTTGAAGGGGTATTATCCAATTAGCACTGATAGCTCTGCTAATATGGCAGCAATTAAAATGTTGTTTGTGAACTAAATAGGAGAAGACCTAAATATTCTTTGGACTTACATATGAATAATGTTCTAATATCTGGTGGAATAATTATAATGAAGCTGTAAGTATTCTCTCACGAGTTGTTTACTGAAATAGCAGTCTATTTAATCAGTAGCAATGCATTCAAGGTGACTAAATATTAAATATGATTGGCAGCTTGCTGCTTGGACTAAAACGATTAAGTAACATGAGAAAGAAAGTGACAGGTGACTTCAGTCCCCTCGAGGAAACATGCCCCAGCCAGGAAATGGGTTGAGACTTCTAATAATATTGGTAACAAATAAGTGCTGAAATGTTTGCTTGCAGCAGTCAGTCTGGAAAGGAATGCAAATCCTGTTATACATCTTTTTCATCTTGGTGAGGTTGCAGTGGCAGCACTCCCCAGCTCTGAGGTGCTGTGCATTTCAACCACCCTGCAGGGACACTTGGCTGGGGTGTGTCAGAACCAGCAAAGCCACTCCAGCCCGTGGTGCTGAGCCAAATCCAACCATCCCTCTGGAGCCTGGTGCTCCATCACTCACATCTCCCATGTTCACCCTTCCTGGGATCTTCCCTTGTCACTTATCCCCTGTTACTTGCTTTGGATTCAGCTGGACAAACAGGGGTGAGGGATGAATTGCAAACGGATTCCAGGAGCCTCTGGAGGTCAGCAGGAACTGGGTTGGACCCAGGCTCTGACCTGGGATTGCTGGTTCAGCTCTGGGAAGGGAACACAGCAAGGATGGCATTTCCAGCCCACTGTTTCACAGGGGGATCCCAAATGCTCCTGTCTCTAAACTCCATATACAATGAAAGCATTTGCCTCTCGGGGTAACTCCAGTCTCCTTTTTTTTTTAAGAGGGATGACAAACCAGCCAGGGTCATACAGGATTTCCACAACTGCACCAAAATCTGAGTCCAGTTCTTCTATTCTTGTGTCTTCCATCCCAATGCTCTCTTTTCTAGCTGGTTCTCCCAGGTTCTCACAAGCATCTCCCTCTTTTCTGGTTCTCTGGAATAGGAGTGGAACCTTGAATCCTCTGCATGGCTTGCTGTAGTCACTGCTGTTGCTCTTCCCTGCTTCTGAGCTGAAGTAGCCCAGCAAAGAAGTTGGGGAGCTTGGGGCAGCTCCAAGGGCAGGAAGAGGGAACTCCTTTCTCCCTCCATGTCCCTAATGGGATTCTAAGTGTGGTATAGACATGAGAGTCAATGCCCTTTTACACAGAAAGTAGAGAATGAATTCCAAACAGTACTGGAGACAGCTGACCCTTTTAGCACAATGCTTAAATATTCTAGTGCTGTGCCAAGGCAGCATGTGCAGAGTAAATATTTTAATCCCTAATTAATCACTTTGGTTAGATTGGTAAAACAGAAGTCTAATGAAAATAATTTGAAATTTCCTTCATGAATAATTGCATTGTTCAGGGGATTCTGGGAAGAGTCAACTGGCTGACCTTCCATTCTTGAGCTGCTCCATTGCTATGAGACTTAATTTGTGTCCTTCAACCCTTTTCAGTCACCGTCACGAGATTAGAAATACCTTTCATGCAGTTTAGCAGCAACTATGCAAAAGGACAGTGCAGTCAGCAGAGAGGTAAGAAATTAGCACATGCTTCCCTGTGGTGAAACACATACAGTACAGCACACCGGACAGGGCAAAGCTTCTTTTCCACTCCGTGTCCCTTTATTATGTCCTGGACATGATGGATTGCATTGTTTATTGAAGTGCTCATGGCCATTTTTAATTAGAGTTGTGAGGTCTGCGGGTGCCAGGGCTTTGGGTATTTGCAGGATTGGGAAAGAATTTGCTTGTTGTTACATCCTGGTGGCCAGCACCATGGTTGGTCCTGTGGTTCCAGGGGAATTTATTTCCTCCTGCAGGTCCTGCCTTTCCGGTGGCCTGGTGTGAGGGACCAGTCCTGTCTGGACAAGATGGCTTGGCTTGTAGGACCAAGACTGGTCCAGTGAGAGAAAAATCACACCCTCACTGCTCACCCTCAGCTTGCATTTCTCTACAGACCAGCTACAGTTTGCTGTCAAGGGAAGATTTATGTGCAGCAAAGTTTTTTCCTTCCCCAGGTTTTCACCCCAGTAAAAAAGCCACAATAGATTGTCCTCAATCTCAAGTTTTTCTTGTGCTTGATCCAGCTGCAAAGGTGCAGCTGGAACTATTCATGAGAACATGTTGCGCAGGCAAGGGTTTAAAAACAAACCTTCAGTTGATAGACCTGGGAATGTCCTTTCCAGGCCTGTTGCTGGAAGATTTGTTTGATGTGGAGCTGCCATTAATACACATGCTGAAGGTGGAAAGGCAGTGGCATCAGACACTGCAAAGTTATTTGGTTTCTCTGGCTTTTGTAAAGTGTCTTCTTAGAATCATAGAAGGGAGGATTCATGAGGATCTCTGAGATCAGCTCCTGGGTCTGGGACAGCTCCAAAAATTCTCATCCAGGATAGTGTGTTCAGATGATGCCTTAAGTTTGAGCTTTCACGTTTTTCAGATTCTGTGCTGCCCAGGGGTATAGTTCTGAGCATCATATTAAGTGTTAGCCAGCTCTCTTCACAGACTAGGTAGACAAAACAAATCCTTTTCCTGCTGAAGACCAAGGACAACTTTCAGGCCCAAAGCACAAACAAGGGTGGACTGAAGGCAGTAACAAGAAGGATGGGACCTCACAACCTGGAGCTGTAATTGAACAATTAAATGGACCAAAATGCAAATGGACCAAAATTTATAAGAGTGTAAGACCTCGTGACCAGCCATCCATTTTGTGACCATTTTGGGTCCACCTTGAGTGCAGCCCTGGTCAGGCCTTGTCCTTTCAATAAATACCCACCCACTTCATTCTCCAGCCCTGTCCAGTCTCTGTTTCAGGTCAGCTTTGCTAAGGCATCAGAGCTTTTGTAGTGGCCACCAAAGCCTGTGGTGAGATGCAGGACACGGCTAACACTCTCACAACCTGCAGCCATGAGGGAGGACATGGAAAGGGACATGGGCTGTGCTATGGGGCTGCTCTGGGTGCTGCTCCTCCACAGAAGTCGGGCTGGAAATCACCTCATCCCAACACAACCCCAGACCGTGCTGTGAGAGAAAAGCAGAAGGGGCAGAAGCATCCTCAGTAGGAGCTGGATTTCAGGCTATGGGAAGTGAGGTGGATGTAGGGGAGCAGCTGTATCCTACAAAGTTCAGGGAGAAAATGCAAAGGTTTTGCAAGAAATAGGTTGTGAAATGCAAGGCAAGAGGATTGAAAAGGGCAAAGTGGCTTTGGGTTTTTTTTGGTTGTGTTGAGGAGAGGAGTAGAGTTACAAGTGTGGCCCAGAGCTTTACTTTGGGAGAGAGAAGGGTGTGGTAGAAAATGATCTCTTGGTCCAGGAGACACATCTTAGAGAGCTGGGAATGCGTGTGAGCACAGCTCAGAACAGGGGCTGGTGAAAAACTCCACAAGGGAGCATTTCTACCTGTTCAGAGAATGATTTTTGAAAGGAACAAACAAAATCGAGCTTTTCATTTACTTTTAGAGGACAAATATTAACCACCCTTCTGCTACTGATTTCACCTGACAAAGCCAAACTTTTTACAATGATTATCACTTCATAGCATCTTGCAGTCTTCACTTTCCTTTTTGGTTATTTTTGGGTTTTTTGCTCCCACATTCACTATTTTATTTTTCTATTCATCTGCTCAGTTGTTGCTTATCACCCATGGAAATTTACAGATATTAAATTAGCTACAGGAGGGCTCTGATATTGTTCCTTCAATGTTAGAGAAACCTATTGAGAACTAAAGGGAAAATTATTAATGAAAACTGAATGAGAAGGCTATAAAGTTCAAAGTGTGTTCCCTACCTCACAAGATCTGGATGCATGCAAAATTTCATGAAAATTACTCATAAAATGGTATATTATGTTTTTCTTCTTCAACCAAAAGCATAAGTGAATTTTTTTCATTCAGAGCAAAATATGTTGGATGATAATGATAATTAATGTAGTGAACCATCTAACAAGGGGATAATACAGGATATGAAAGGTTTATTATAAAAAAATGTGACCCTCACCACAGGACTTGAACTTACTACTTTTGACAATATAAAGCAAAGCCTCTGCCCTCTGGGCTGGAAAATGTCTTCTCCAGTTGAGATGCAGATTATAAAAGAGTGTCATGGAAATGAACCTTGATTTTATGTTAAAAGGCTGTGGGGAAAGAGACTAAATCTGTGTGTATATCCACTGATAGGGTTAATATTCATCACTTTGGGGGTTTAGGGTGGTTATGTCTGGACCAAAATGAAGGATAAATTATAAGACATTACCTCTCCACTATGATGCTGCTGCTCAGTACAGTGTGGTCTTTCTATGCGATCATAAACTAAAGCTAAACAAAAACAATTCCCACTTGTTAGAGTCTCCTTTAAAGCCAGTCAGGAGAAGTCTGAAGCTTCTGAGTGTTTTGGACTTGCTGGGGTGAACTGAGTTTTGTTCTGTCACACAGACTTGTTCCAATAAACAGAGAAAAATGTATTATATTGAAAAATAAGCAAAGATTCCTTTGCAATTCTCTTGTGTTATCGTTTTGACACAAATAAGAGAGAACAGCTAAAGTTCAAATTGGGTTTTCGGCCTAGATATCCTAGCTCACTCCTTTGCTCTATATTGGAGGAAAACAGCTAGAGCTGTTACTGAATTTAGCCACAACACCTGAACCAAACTGATAATGAATTCAGGAGGCTGAAATCACCTTCAACACCTCCAATCCCAGGCAAACCTGCAGTCATCCAGACAGAACTAAACTTCCAGAGCTTTCCAGGGGCCCAGAATATCGACCCAGCATTTACATACATGGACCTTACCGACAGCATGGCCTTAACACAGGGTCCTGCCCTGAAATTCAGAGCAAGAGCCATTGCTGACACTGGAGAGGCTGGAACTTTTTCCAGGATGTTGGAGAGAGCTCAGAGAGGGCTGAAACCTGTCTGAAAGCCTGGGTGATACACAGACAAATATTTTTACAAATTAAAAACCAGTGTGGTGGAGGAATACGGTCAGAAACTACAAAGGCCCAGGAAGGTTGATGCTCAGGGCAGCCTGCTGGCTCCAACGTGCTGCTCGGGGTTCCTGGCGAGCCATTTTAATTGAAAGTGAGAGCGTCTGTGGCAAAAAGGTTGGGAAAGTCCTGCTCTAATTGACTCTTTCTGGGGTTAACCGTGGCAAAGAACGAGTCAGATCCCAGTTCTGCCGTGGGTTCAGTCCTCCCCCATCATTAATTACTTTGGTTGCATTTCTTAATCAGCTCCGCTCGGATCTATCGGAGAGATCCCTGGCGCCGCGCCAGCACCGACTGGATGAAATACACGGCACAGGGAAGGGGAGGAGGGCAAGCCTGGCTTGTTATTCCTTCTCCCTTTGATGCTGAACGGGCTGGGTTTCCCACACAGACCTTTCTGTGCAGCTCCTTTCCCCACGCCACACCAGAGCTGCGGGATCGTTGTCCCCGTGGCCTCCCTTTGGTTGTGTCTTTAATTGACCTCCCAGCATTTTGGAGGGTTGTGGTTCAAATGAACTGGTTTCTGTCAAGGCTGTGGTAGGGCACTTTGTCCCAAAATGCCACAGATCCCCATGTAGCTGTAAATCAAGAGGCCCTTCAGGCTTCTCCACACTCCATCTCAGCTATTCCTGCCCATGGAAAGGGGGTTAGAACTGTATGAATTTTGAGGTCCTTTCCAACTCAAAGCATTCTGTGATTCTGTCTGCCTATGATGCTTGCCCTGCAACAGCTGGAAGTGGGATTACATCTGCACCTGCAGATTTGATGGAAAATTGGGATCTTCACAGCCAGACAAATCACAGACTTGAAAATACAGGTTTGGAGAGTCTGGGTACCAGCAGGGCACACGAAGGGAGCAATTTTGCCTTGGAGTGCAGAGCTCCAAGATTGTGTCCTGCCTTGCTCAGGGCTGCTGCTGAGGAATTTTCTCTGGGTTTCTCACCCCACTTTCATCCTTTTTCTCCACCACACTTATTTTTTCCACTGAAGACTAAAGAGTTTTGTCATCTCTAGGTTAAACAGGAGGCTACAACACACTCCACACAACTTCTAGGAACTCACCAGACATGTAGAGATTGAAGGGGATGGAAGAAAAGATTTTATACCTCTGTGTTGCATTTCTCTTGCAGTCAAGACAGTAAAGCAAGTCCATTACCAGAAGTTGTCCTCTGCCTTCATGTTCCTGGGAAGAATAGCTGTTTGGACATGGTTAATGGTTGGACTTAACAATCTTAGAGGCCCCTTCCAACCTAAATGATTTTATGATTTTTAGGGAGGTTTTCACAGAATCATTTAATGGCCTGGGTTGGAAAACCATCTAGTTCCAACCCCCCTGCCATGGATAGAGATGCCTTTCACTAAATCAAGTTGCTCCAAGCCCCATCCAACCTGCCCTTGGACGCTTTCAGGAACGGGGCAGCCACAGCTTCTCTGGGCAACCTGTGCCAGTGCCTCACCACCCTCACAGATAAGAATTTCTTCCCAATATCCCACCTAACCTTGCCCTCTGTCAGTGTGAAGCCATTCCCTGTGTCCTGGCACTCCATGCCCTTGTCCAAAGTCACTCTCCAGCTCTGTTGGAGCCCCTTAAGGCACTGGAAGGAGGTTTCTCTCAGGGAAGGTTCCTTGTTTGGATGAAGCAGTTCAAGCCCCTCCCCTTCTCTTGCTGAAGGGAGGATGAGAAGCAAGCACAGCCCATTTCATCATTTTGATCTCCCAGATTTTGTTGTCTCATCGTGAGACCAGTCCAGGGGGAGAGGAATGGTGAACCCAGAACAATCACAGCACATTCACTGTAAGGGATTATATTTTTTTTTTCTTTCCCTCTTGGAAATTTCACAACTGGCTTTAATTAAGTTCTCCCTAACCCAGCAAACGCACACAAGGCATTAGAGAGGGAGAGGGTACGTGTTCCCGTGCGTGTTTGCCGGATGGGATTTCTGCAAGTTTTCCTTCCTCTAATGAAAGTTTCCTTGGCTGTCCCTGTTAGAACAGGCTGTAGCCAAGCTTCTGGTGGGCTGACACCCCGTGGCTTGGCCCTGGGGTCACACACTGGTGCCAGGTGGCGAGAGAGCAGCGTTTCTCTGCTAATGACCCAATGGCCCGTGCAAAATATGCAAAGCTACAAAACAAGATATACATTTCAGAGTCCTCTCCTGACATATTTTTTATTATTTCTTTCCATATACTCTTTGGATTACTGATGGCATGTGTCTTTTAAACAGCCCCTGGGACCTGCCTCCCTGCCAAAACCCCTAAAAAGGGCTGGTTTTGCTGTCAGTCTTGCTTGTAAACTGTGTTGTCTGAAACCACCTCTTCCTCAGCAGGATATTTTCTGAGTAGTTTTCTCTCCACCTCTGCAAATTCATGTGCTTTCCGTTCATCTGCACGGGGGTTGCTAATCAAGGATGTCATGAGCTCTCAATGAAACGAAACCTTTGGACGTGGGGACCCAGAAAAATGGACACAGTGTGCTCCCAAAATGTTCTTAGTAGCACATGTGAATTTCTTTGCACTCAAATTAAGCAGGATTAAAGCAGCTAAACTGTTGTTGCTCAGTTCTCTTGGATCATGTGACAAAGCCTGAATCGCTTTTAGTCACTGGTATAGGCCTAAGTCAGTCCCTTGATCTCCAAATTAATTTTTGAATTGAATGATTGTGTGGGGTTTTTTCGTCCTAATTGAGTCTTCAAGTGAAAAAATGCTTACCAAACAGATGGAAAACTGAGGACAAAAGGCTCTATTATGTAATAAAAAAAGGGAGAGTTCACTACAACAGTTTGAAATTAGTACTTGGAGCCTTGATTTATTTTTTTTTTTCCCCTTCATAAAATCCCAAACAGTAAGCGATAGGCAGCGTGTTTGGCACAGCTTGGTGGAAAACCACGAGAAAGGAAGAAGGTGAAAAACTCTTACCAGCAGCTCTCACAGCAGACACTACAAAGCATCTGAGTAATTTATTGATCCACTCCTCGTTTTTCATTAATTGATATGCCAGGAGAAATATTCCTTTTCCTCAGGAAGGAAAAGGTTTCAAGGGGTAGCAGTGCAAAGCTCAAAGGTGGTTCATGGATATGAAAAACCCCCAAACTTCCCCCAGGAAATGCACTGGAGTGTTTCAAGTTCTATGAGACCCTTGGGGCACCCTGGGGTTTTCTTGCTGTTCCCAAACACTGGCCTGGAAGGATGGGGAAATACCTGGAGTTTCTTCAAGGAGCTCTTTTTCATTCCTAGCTGCAGAGTTAATTAATATCCTTGTCTGCTAATGAGCAGGAGTAAATGGGTTTTATTGACAACTACTGAGTCAATGGGGTTTATTGATAACTACTGAAGTCCAATCAGAAGTCCAGGTTAAAATGGGCCATTAGCTGTCTCCTTGGTGTACAGTTAATAGGTGGAATTGCTTTTTTGCCCCCAAAATCCCTGTTGTTGCTCCCTGTAGTTTAACACAAAGCTAATCACTGTAGTTCTGCTTGTGCTAAATATTTTTCAATGTTTAGAGCACATACGTTTGATAACTCTTTACTTCTTATTGCCTTGGCAACTGAATGCTTTTAAGCTGTTCCAAGTTACAATCACTGCTTAATATAAAAAAAGAGAGAAGCCACCCAAATATTAATTGATTTTTGGCCATGGTTATGGAAGATCGTTGGCTCTGGTGAGGTGCAGAAGCCACCAGCACCAACAAGAAAGCAAAGAGTTGACTTTCTATACCTTGGCAATTCCTTCAAAGTGCTGCTGCCACATTTTGTGGGAGTTTTACAGTTCTGTGGTTGAATGGAGCTTGGACAGGAACCATCACTTGTGTTGGGCTCTCTTTCACAGCCCTGGATGTTTCGGTCCATTTATTGTGTGAATGTGATCCGTGGAGCTCCTGTGTTCACCTGGGGTGTCATATTGCTCATAAATACTGTGCAAAGAG
Organism: Sterrhoptilus dennistouni; assembly: GCA_013397095.1. Lineage (NCBI taxonomy): Eukaryota > Metazoa > Chordata > Aves > Passeriformes > Zosteropidae > Sterrhoptilus > Sterrhoptilus dennistouni. Next base: position 120,660 of record VWZU01006076.1, on the reverse strand, counting down.
TTTGATTCTGCTTATTCCAAGAGTGCTCAAATTTCCTGGCATAACTTGTTGATGAGTAATGGAAATAGTCTGGCTAAGGGCGTTCATACATTTAAGAAGATGATTTTCCCCAGTGAAGCATCTGGGAGATGCTTGGGATTTAAAAGGTTCACAAAAACCTATATGGTTTCAAGTCCTTCTGCTGGCCATCATGTCAGAGTTAGGATTTCTCCCTCACTGGGATCTTGTTGTGCTCCTCTTGGAGCAAAGGAATAGTTCTTGCACATGGAGAGTGAGTAGGAAGGTCTGGGCTACAGCCTCTGAAAGAGAAAAAAAATGGGAGCAAAGAAACCACAGACAGAACAAGTAACGGAAATTTCTTTCCTGAGGTGAAAATGTGGCACTGAGTTCAGAACAAGCAGGACTTTGTTCAGGCAATTAAACTGGCAGAGGGCAGGATTAGATGGGTTACTGGGAAGAAATTCTTCCCTGTGAGGGTGGGGAGGCCCTGGAACAGGGTGCCCAGAGAAGCTGTGGCTGCCCCTGGATCCCCTTGGAATTGTCCAAGGCCAGGTTGGACGTGGCTTGGAGCAACCTGGGATAGTGAGAGATGTCCCTGCCCATGTAGAGGTTGGAATTGAATGAACTTTAAGGTTCCTTCCAATCCAAACCACTCTGATTTTTTTATTCCAATTAGTGAAAATGGAATACCAGCAGGATGGGAGACCTGCAGGATCTAACTCTGCAGTGGGATATTTCCATATTTGTTGTAGATGTACTTGTGGTTGGTCTGCATTAAAGAGTGTCCATGCACAGGGAAGACCACCAGGATGGGATGATTCCCACAGCAGCTGCCCCTCTCCTGGCTGAGCTGGGCATTTGGGAACCCAGTGGGTTTGCAATGCCATCCTCAGGAGACACACTCAGCAGAGCCCAACCACTAAACCAGCTCCTCTCCCTCTCTGGGCTGCTCCAAGCTCACCCCAAAAGTCTCCAAATCAAATCCTGTAAATCAACTCTACTTAGTTTTCATAATTTTCCTGAATTAGAAGTTCAGGGAAGGCTTATTCTAATTTTGCCTGAAATAGCAGCACATGAGCTGGGCAGGAACAGGTCTAACCTTTCAGCAGAGTTCAGGCTCTGCCACATCAGCGATTGTTCCTTGCCATCGCAGTGTAAAACTCTTTTCCCTTTCACTTCACATCATTTTCTTTTCTGCAGAACGCTTTCAGTGCAGATAATGCACACGGAGGTACAATGCAGGCAGTTGTCTGAGAAAAGAAACCCGTTTTCTTCTAGTGGGTGGTAGGTAAGAATTACTAATCCAATCTGCTTGAGTTAACGCAAAACAAGGATTAGGGTAAAGTTCCCGAATATGTTAATCTTCCTTTATAGAGGCAAACTTTAGCACCGCTATCAACCCCGTGGTTTATAGTTCATGGGAACAATGAACCAATTAAACTCGAGCAGAAAAAAAAATCTTGCACAAGTTTTCTGATTGTTACCTAATACTTTGAATTCTTTTGATTCTTAATTATTTGCTACTGTGTCGTAGACAGGGGGGAAATAAAACGTTGTTTATTATTCATTAGACTGTTTCTAAACATATCCATAATTAACTGCATCTTATTGTAGTTGTTCTTTTCATCTCTCGCTTTATGAAAGTAGGTATTAAATTACACATAAGGGCCTGGATAACTGATATAATTGTTGGCAGTGGAAATGGATGGCTTACTGGAATTGTTGTGCCTATTCATAGTCAGCTAGTTGTGAAAAAAAACTCAGCTTGTGTGAAGGGAAGAAAAGGGGACATTCAGAACCACTTCTCTTAGGTTTTGGGAAAGAAAAATTACCTTATTTCACTTTTTATAAATGAGCACTCAACAGCAAAATGTCCTCTGGCCTTACAGAAACAAGCCTTAAACACTGCTTTATCCCTGTTGGTATCCAAAATATTCTTACTTGCTGCTGCTCTTACAGCAATCCATACAACTTGGAAAATTTTACTGTGAACTCTGGATTTTTTTTTTTTCTGCCTTTCAAATTTCTGACTGGGGAGCAGAGCAAAAGGAGAATAATTGGACTTTCTGCTTGAGACAGAAATGTCAAGGATTTACTTTTAAATGCTAAGGGGTCTCTTCTCCTGTCAATACCTGGGGGTGGATCTTGGGCACATCAATTAGAGGAATGTAGTCCTAAAGCAAATGTTACACTGCAGGATTTCAGCAACTTCTGTGCCAGTGGGTCAGAAAAAGCAGTTTGATTTTACAGTAATAATGTAGATGTTTTACCTAACCAGATATTGATCCTGGCAATAACTAGACAGCAGGGTTGTTTTTGCAGTATCACTATGTATTTGTACTTGTTAGAGACTGAATCCCACTGAAATCCAGTGGAAGAGCTGTTTCTGGGAGATTCTGATGTCTCCATCACTTCTGGAAACCTCAGTAATTATTGAGGATTTAATTGGACCTGAAAGAGAAGGGAACTAACCTTTACTAAATACATTTTTGTGTACAACCAATGCACTGTGCTTTAAAAAAAGGATGAGCCATGTTGGATATTGCAATCCAAGCTCCAGTTCAGTTTATTAAGTCATATTTATAATGTTCTCAAATAAGAGAATTGCTGTTTAGGGAATACAACAGGTCACAGCAAGTCAGAGTACAGCCCTCTGTAGCAGAGCACTTGTCAAAGGCTCATTTTATTTAGTAAAAATTAGTCAGCTCTTACATCCCCTTGGTGAAAAGTGGGTCCTTGTGCAAGGCACTGAGCTGACCCCTTCATGCTGGAGTTAAATTTCTCAGGAGGAAGCAAGGACTCCTTGGGGGCAGTGACCCAGTGTCTTGTTTTTATTCCTTTTGTTCAACTCCCTTGATTTCTGCTTTTCACCTGAGAAGAGCAGACAACTCAGCCCTTGCCCTCCTCCTCCATGCCTTGACCCTCCAATTCATCCCTGTGCTTTCTCCATCCAGCAAAAACCTTTGGGAAGGTGCGAGTGAGGTTGGGGTACTTTTTTAGACTGCCATCAGTGTGCCATCAGAAAGTGCACCATCACCTCCCAGCACAGATAACCAGAGAATCCTTCAGTGTGGAAAAGAAATCTGAGACCATTGAGTCCAACTGATGCCAAAGCCATCACTAACCCATGTCCCCAAGTGCCACATCCACATGGCTTTTAAATTCCTTCCTCCTGGGCCTGTGCTTGACAACATTATAGATTAAGAGGTTTTTCCTAATATCCAATCTAAGCCTCCCCGGCACAACTTGGGGCCGTTTCCTCTCTTCCTATCAGTTGTTACTTGCCAGAAGAGACCAAGACTGATATAATAAGGGAAACCCTACATGGATTTAGTGAGAAACAAAGCACACCAAAACCTCAGACACAGCCAGGACGTCTCTCCCTGTTTGGAGTGCTGTTTTCTGGGAGCTGAGGGAAGCACTTGGCTGCGGGGTGACAGGTTAAGTGTGGTCTGTCTGCAGGCCAGACACTCTGAGGTGTAAACTGGGAGTGCTCCCAAGATGCCGAGTTACATCTTCTGGAGAGCTGCCCTGCTCCGTCAGGCTCCGCCGTGCTGGGGCCCCATCCTGGGAGCTCTGGAGCCAGTGGGAACAGATGGCACTCAGCACTTGGCAGCATTAGACCCCAAATCCCAGGTCCTGGGTCTTTTTTTTTTTTTCTTTTTTCTGTCTAACTACCAAAAAATCTCTTTCAGTTTATGAGTGGCAAAGCAGCAGCAAAACCAAGCTGGAGCGAGAGGCGCTGGGCAAACCCGGTTTGCTGCTCGAATAAATTTTCAAAAGTAGCCAGTGCTTTTTGCAAGCCCTCCAGTGCACAGCAGAAATAGTCCAAGTTTGAGGCTGGGGGACTTTTCAAGCTCGTTTCCCTGCTGTGGCACATAACGAAGAGACAAAAACCCCTTTCTGTAGCCTCTGCTGGCTGCGACATTTGTTGGTGTCTGTGGATCTTATTCAGAGCGCTTTGTGAGACACTCGTAGTAATGTAACTGTATTGTGGCAGGAGACTGGAGAGGGCAGCGGATCACTCGCTCGAAAACATGACCTTTTAATTTAAACAAAAGACTTGAAAAAATGAAAGTGGGTCTTAAATGCAGTTTAATCAGTCAGGCGAAAGATGTCTAATGAAGCTGCCAGACAGATTTGTAGCCAGACTGTCACTTTACCCATCATGTTTACAGCCTCCAGTGGTGAGATTAGGACTGGGTGAAGGCACAGTGTATCCAAATTTCCCCAGTCTGCTCCTCTACCCTGTCTGTTGAGTTTTGACAATTTGACAAATTATTTTGTTGTGTTGTCTCTAGACCTGGAGGAGCTGAGCATGTCACTCTCACCTTAAAGCGCAGCTGAGCGTTGCCTGATGGAGGGATGAGAGACTCACAAAGATGCTGCAATGCTGCAAAATCAAGGTAAACCCTCTTGGACTTCCTGCTTTATGACATTTTCCTCCTGGGTGATCTGTGCTAAACCACCTGCCTCTTGAATAAGGACAGCTGAAAAGTTTCAGAGCAATTTTTAAATGTCTTGATTCCCTCTGCTGTGAATTAATGAGTTGTTTTCTTACCAGGATCTTTATTTCTTACTTAAAGCCCTTGGGATGCTCAGTGATGAATAGGGCAGCTACCTTTGGAAACATTTTGGCAGTTGTGGTTGCATCAGAAGATGCCTACATGAAGAAGGGACTTGATATAATGAGAACCAAGTGAGAAACCTCCCCTAGAGTTAAATTCCCAGCTCTGTGACCACCATGGTGGCAGTGATAGCTCATTTCTCGCCAACACCAAATTGGTTCTGTCTTAGCGTTTCTGGATGCAGGATTGCTATTTATTTTGCAGGGAATATTTGCTCCTTAAGAAGTTTTCTGTGGCTGCCCATTGTAGAAGCCAACCTCTGTGTTTATCCACAGGCTAAGCAGGGCTCAGACACGAGGAGTCTGAGCTCCCCAGCACAGCCATGTCGGTGAACCCAGCCTGGAAGGGGAGGAATTGCCTCTCTGGAAGATGAGAAGGGATCCATTTTCCATGCTACATCTTTCCTGGGGGGTTTTGCCAAGAAGAGAAGAAAATCACTCACAGTTTTCTCTCTTTTCACCCTTTTTTCTCTTTTTTTTTAAAAAAAAGAACATCAAAATTGTCACTCCTACTTTCTCACCATAATCTCACAAATCCTAATGTATGTCTCCCAGTCCTTTCACACTAAAAGCACAAGTGTGTGTTTTGCAGCATTTAGGAAGGTGCTGGATGTTTCCCCATTTGCATACACACTGTGTCACTAAAAGAGCCAAACCAGGAAAAGCTCAAAAAAGTTCAAACTCAAATATTTTCTTATTTTTCTCAGGTACTTTAAAGCCAATTTTTATTTTAAAAACACTTACGTGACACGATGTCTAATTCTGCTTCAGCGGAACAAGACAAGTGGACAAAAATTACTTTTCTTGTGAGTTGCTTTTTGTTGCTTTTTTATCCTTCTCTCTTTCCCTAAACATTTTTTCCCCTAAGTTTCATGCTTAGCAAAAAAAAAAAAAAAAAAAAACCAAAAAAACCCCTCTGTAATTGTCTTGTCATGATTGTAGCTTTTCCCATTCACTGCCACTTTACAGGGAAGCCCCGGGAAAAAGAATTCTCAAAAAATGAAATTTCATGCTTGCATGTGTTTCTGTGATCTGCAGTGTGTATGATCTCCGAGTGGAAAAACTTCTCTAAAAATAACTGGATTACCCTTGCTCCGACGCCATCTGATGCCTCCTGAGCAGATCCCGCCGCCCGCCTGTGATCTCTCGCCCACCGCAATCGGGGTGACAGGCATTGAGGAGAGGGGCCTGGCGGTGACAACTCCGCCCTCACTCCCCCTCGGGACACGGGCTGGGGGACTGGGGCAGCCCCTCTCAGCAGAGCACAAAGCCCTGGCCTGTGGCAAACAGGGAAATTCCCGTTATCTGGTTATTTGGGAAGACCCGCGGTGTTTCGCCTCAAAAGTTTTTTTTAGAATTATTTCCCTTGCAGGCCTCCTACATACTTTTTTTTTTTTTGAGAGGATGGTTTGGACAATGCAGCTTGGGTGTGTGTGTCCAGTGGTGTGTGCAGAGGATCATCCCAACCCTCCCCATCCATCAGGAAGGCTTCCATGGAGCCTGAGGGTTGGGACCTGCCCCCTTTGGTTGTACAACCCTCTTTTCTCTGCAGCGTCCAGCCCTGGTCTGGGGCCTGCAGGTGGTATTGCAGCCCAAGAAATAAATACTGATAGAGTCCAGAGATCCAAATATTCATCTTTCAAGACTTTTTCTTCTAGTCTTACAACCCTTTTTCCAACACCGACACGCATTTTGGCTTCCTTAGGATAGGAACTGCAAATGCAGCCAGAGCCATGGCAATCAGCTTCCTCTTTCCCTTTTCTCTTTCCTCTTTCCTCTTTTCCCAGTGATTTCATGGCAAGTTTTCCTGCCTGGAAGTAGAAATGACTTTGTAAGTCCTTGCTCCTGTGATGCCACCCAGCAATGGCACCTGCCAGCTGGGCCAGTGGTGCCGACAGGACAAAAAGAGTGTGTCCTTCTCTGGCATGGCTGCATCCAGCCCTGACCCACATAAGTAACAGTCTCTCAAGGGCTACCTTGAAAAGGGATTAGGTAGGAGTGGGTAGGAAAAAGCACTGAGCAGATGAGAGTAATAACACATTAGCAGGAGCAGGAAGGCTGGTCCGGTGACTGAACACCAGACTTGGACTCAGGAGATCAAGGTTTAATCCTCCATTCTTCCACAGATGTTGGCAAGTCACTTAATCTCTCTGTGCCTCAGTTCCCCATCTGGAAAAGGAAGATAATGGTAGTTCTTTTGTCTGCACTGTCTGTTTAGATTTCTAAGTTTTCCAAGGCCAGGGATGCTTCTTCAGGAGCGTATAGATGGCACCCACCTCTGCAGAGGGAATCAAACTGCTGCCTTCCATGCTGGAAAGGATAATTAATAACAGAACTATCAGTCCTTTAATCATCAGGGAATTCCTGATGGTTTGCAACAAAATTCGAAATTAGTCCATGATCAGACCTTTAATTGAAGTTGAATAAACACTTCATATAACATAATGGGTATTTCCAGAAAATGTTTTGTGGGGTCTTGGGACTCTCTGTTTTCATCTTCAGATGACCACAACTGGCATCCCCATCCTGTAATGCCTGAGAGCCATTTTCAAGCTGGATGTTGAGGGAGAAGTTTTAGTGAGGGGATTTTAACTGACCAGAAATATCAACAACAGCTTTGCCTGTGGTCCTTCCCAGCCCACCATAGATTCAGAAGAAATCAGACCAAATCCTTCTGTGGGAATCTGCAATGCCCCTGCTTTGGGACCCTCTGTTTCTCCATCACCTGAAAAGTTTGGGCTGAATTCATGGAATCATGGAGTCATAGAATATCCTGAGCTGGAAGGGACCCACAAAGACCATCGAGTCCAACTCCCGGCCCTGGACAGGACACCCCAAGAATCACACAGTGTACCCAAGAACATTGAATTTAATGCTCTCAGGGTTATGTATATGTTATATTATTAAGGGTGATATTGTTATTACTCTGTGGAACCTACCACAGCCAAAATCACCCAGGTAACTGTTCAGAAGGAAAAGCCCAAAGTAACTATTTCTAAAAGTTTTCCTTTGCTGATGTGACATGAAAGAAAAATATTTTGAAGTCTGTTCACTCTGCTTTCCAGTGGGAGAGAATTGGTATCTGTCCTGATTATACTGAGCATCTACCAGAGTCTTCACTGAGGTTAAAAGGAAATTTCAGCAGGTAGGATTATCTCCAAGAAGTGTTATATCCTGCCAAATTGTCTTTGGATTTTGTTAGACTTATTTACTTGTTCATAACACCCAGGGAAGCAAAGACTTTTTTTTTCCTGTAAAGAATTTGGCTGTGTTTGAAGACATGGGAACTGTGTTTTTCAGGTGAATCAGACTCAGATGGCCTTTGGGGTTTGACACAACATTGATTTACTGACTACCCCTCTCTTCTGCTGGACGTGCCATGGCTGCTGGGAGCAGTGCTGAGCTATTAGAGGGCTGTAGGAATGATTTCTGATGGCAGCTTTGACTTAGGACAGTTCACTTGAAATTTTTTGGATTAACTAATTTATGATTCTGTCTTGACTCCAGCCTGTTCTCTAGAATTGTGGGATGTCCTGAAATTCCCTCTGCATGTCCTCTCTCCCTCCATCTCCTCTGGTTCTGTCCAAGAACCTGGGTGAAAATGGTGATGCCCTCACTGATGATTCCACAGATAAACCCCTTGACTTCAGCCCTTTGATCTTCCATCCATCTCCTGTTTTCCCTGTGCTCATCTCTGTGCACATCTCTGCTTTCCAGTGCTTCCCATCTTGCTGTTCAGTCCTGTATCCCAGTTTTATTAATGAGACATCAGGCTCTAAAGTGAGCTCTGGGCCTCTCAGTCCTTGTTTTTTCTATCCCTGAGGAAAATCTTCTGTGCTTATTTTATGTGTCAAAGGGGGATGGTTCTCTCACATATTTGTTTTTAAGGGATGATCTGACTGAAGAACTTATGCCAAGCTACACCTTATACTTCCAAATCCTCTTTTGTTGAACAGGTAAGAGGCTCTGAGACTCCTGAAGAAGGAAGAGTGGGGTAAGTGGAACTTTGCAGTGGGTTATGTGTCCCCACAATGGAGTAAATGCTCTGGAGTGAATATTCTGGGTGTGCATGATAAGCCTTAACTAGCCCTGGTTATGTGCACGTTGAAAAAGATGGCAAAAAATTACAGGTCTTTTTATTTTTAAATCCCAAGTATCACTTTAAAATAATAAAAAAAAATAGTCCTGTAACTAATTGCACTGAAATGTGGGTGGAAGGGGGTCTGGGTTTACCAGTTGGTTGAAAATTAAGAACTGAAAAAAAAAGTATTTTTCCTTTTTCCTGCTGAAAATTGTCTCTCATTTATTTGAGCAAAACCTCTGTCATGCCCCCTGTCCACAGCAGTCTGTGTTCTTGGCATCCTCCTTGTCCCATGGAGTGCTATTTTTGGCATCTTCCAGCTTCCTTGTGGTACTATATTCTTGTCTCTGAGTCAAAAGAACTGGGGGGGTTGTGGGGGTGCCAGGTGAAAATAAATCCTGGAAACATGTATACTTTTCCCACTGCAAATTTTCCATGAAGGAGGGAAATTTCTAAACAGCTGCAATTTACAGTGCTTTGCTGCACAAGGGGGTTTTAAAACATCAGATCTATTAGTTCTAGTCAATATAGGCCAAGTTATTCTGAGAGATGAAAATTCTACCTAGATCTTAAATCTTTCCTGGCAGTGACAGATGCCAAAGCCTTTCTGGAAAAAAATACAATTGTTTTGTCAAAGCTCACTTTATAAATACCTTTTGCTGGAATGATGATGCTTTGTTTGAAACACACTGCAGAAAACGGTGACCTAGTTTTATCCAGAACAAAAGCAGGATTTATTTTTTTTGTACATTTTTTCCTCTTTTTCTATTTTTTTTCTTTTTCTTTCCTTGTAAGAAAAGAGAGTTCAATAAATGCTAGGGCTTAAGGAAGAAGCTGGTAGTGGGAAGAAAAGCCAAGCACCTTCATGGTCAAATGTCCACAAGAAACCTTTATAATCCACCTGGAGTTTTGGGCAGGTCAGTGCTGCCCTCTCGCAGGTTTTGGGGTCCTGGTGCTTTTGATTGTTGTAAGACCATCAGTCCTCAGCCCTACAAAACACCTGCTTTGAGCTGGATTTTTAGAAAAGCAAGATTAAAATGTGAGTTGAGGCATCCCCTTTAAATGAGATGGACCTGTGGGATCTGTTTTGGAAGAGATGGATGAGGACTCTGGATGCCAAGCCAGGGAATTTTTCATTGATTCTGCTGGAGGCCAGGTGGGCTCCTTCCGATTCCTGAATTTAAAAGATTGTCATCTTCCTACCTCTGGGTGAAGGACTCCAGCAAGTGCCTCAATAGGTGCAGGAAATCCTGTTCAAGCTCCTGGTAAGGAAAGGCAAATTAATGGGAAGAATACTCCAGCAGAGCTGTGACCTTTTAAGGTGCAACTTCTGAATCTGCTGAGGGAAACACAGTCCTTGCTCTTCTCCTTTTTGTATCAGGCACCCACTGAAGTCACACTTCGTGGAATTAAGGGGACAGGATCTGAGGTCAGGCCCTGCACTGGTGCTGTTGATAGAGGGCACCAAGGGTCTAAATTCTGAGGGGAATTGATACAGCTCTGATGGTGCTGGAGGCCAGGTTGGATGGGCTTGGAGTAACCTGGGAGAGTGGAAGGTGTCACTGCCCATGGCAGGGGGTGGAAGGGGATGGACTCTAAGTTCCCTTCCAACTCAAACAGTTCTGGGATTCTGTGGTGTCAAGGCAAGAGGGGATAATTGGAGACGATAATTGAGCAGAAATCATTCTTCCAGGAAGAAAGTGCGGAACACACACAGAAGCTCAACCAAATCTTTCCTTCTTAAGTTTGCCCACGACATAATTAACATTAACACAACCAATGAAGGAGCATTACAACATCATTTAATTTTTTTCTCTTCATTAGAGCTCCAGGAGCATTTTGGGCTCCACCAGGTTCTCATTCCTTATTGCGAATTTCCAGATGCATCTTCCAGATGCATCTTCCAGAGCATTCCAGGTTGTTAAAAAAATTAAAAATTCACTTTCTGCTTTTTAATCTCTCACCAAGTTGTCAGCCCTGAGCACAAGCTCTTCCCTGGAATGTCGTTTCCTCATTGCTCATTGTCAGGAAGGTTTTTCCTTGGAATTTTCCCCAGCTGGTGCTGGTGGAGTGGGTCAAACTTTGCATCTCAAGCCATCGGTTTTCATCATGGTGTTTGTCACGAGCTGAGGATGTTTTTAGGAGATGAAGCAACACGAGGGCAAATTCAGCCTGCATGTTCCAGGCCATAAATGAAGGAAATTTTTTTGGTGAAAGAGGATAATTTGAAATATTGTTGCATATTTCAATTTTGTTTCAATATATTATTGAAAAATTAAAAGTTTCTATATTGAAATACAGAAAAGACAAACTATAATTATTTGCTGCCACTACTTTTCTTCTGTGCTGTTGCTAATATTGGCTTACGTAGGGCAGCAGAGTGTTTTTTAAAAATAATATTAGAAATTACTAGTTTTTATTTAGTAATATTAAAATTTACTAATTTTTACTTAAGAATTACTAATGTTTATTTAAAAATATTAGTTTTACTTGTTATTAAAATATTTTCAGTAATATTTTAAAATTAGTATCTTAGTAATATTAGCCATTTAATAATAAGTTAAATAATAAATTTATTTAATATTGTTTGATATTCTTTAGTATGTACTATTTAATATTAAATTAATATTAAATTAAATATTTTTGCTAATACTAGTTTTCTAATTACAGAGATATGAAACTATAGAGAGGCTTGTAGTGCATTGAGTTCTATACAAACATACTGAAAAAACTCTGAACAATATAATAATTGTATAATTTAAATTATTGATAATTTCTATGCATTTTTAAATTTTTTTTTATTTATTTCCTTAAGACTGCACTGTGATTCTTTTAGAGAATCACATCCTTTCTAGAAAACTTAATCCTTTGTGGACTAGAATTTCAGCTACCAGAAGGTCTAGGGCAAGCTGTCACTTGGAGATGGTTTTTAGGTTAAATGTTAGAGGGTTCTTAGGCAGTCAGTGCAAACAGCTGGGTTTTGTTCAGTGAAAAATGGATTTTATTGTACAAGGAAAGAAAAAACTCAACCTGCACAGTTAACTGCCATTTTTGTGCCCTCCTTTTGCCTTTAATTGCAAATTCAAGTCTGTGAGAGGTGAAGAACAGTGGGAAAGCTGAGATTAAATGTGAAATATCCCACATCCTATGGGACTTTGCCCCTCACTGCTGTCACTGGTGCCCACCCACACCGTGGGGTTCCAGTCTGGTGGGTGCCTGTGAAAGGCTCTGCCCAAAGGGGTGGGAATTGCTTGGGAACATCACCAGGGGTTCCACCAGGAGATGCTGAGGGTTATCCAGCTCCAGAGACAGCCCCTAACACTCCAGCCAGTGATGGAGTGTTAACCATCCTCATCTTCTCTGGGTTGTTTGGACCATGGTTTAGCATCCCCACAAAAAGCCCCTGGTGAGCATTTCCTCCAGCAGGAGACTGGGAACTTAGTTAGCACTGACTAAATACCCCCAGAGGCTTCTGTTGCTCTGCTGTGGCCTCCATGCCTCAAAAATCCGGTGAATGCCACCACTTTGCTACAGGGGAGAGAAGAAAAGCAGTGCATTTTTTCAAACAGCTTTGGGTGCTGAAGTTATTCTTTTAAAAGGGTGATAACTCAGAAAGACATGACAGCAGAGCATGGAGGAAACAGGGTCTCTGTCTCAGCCCCATCATGGTCATTAATTAATCTCCCTACCTGTTGACCAAGTGGAATCACAGAGCAGGGAAGGGAGAAAGCTCCATTTGTGAAACCAGCAGAGTGACCAAACGAGGTGCTGGACACTCTCAAAGGCACCAGGATCCTGAGAAATCCTCATGTGTCACTGGTTTGAATTGTTGGTTCTCCTCACAACGAATTCAAAGCGGGGACACATCTGAGAAAGAAGATAGTCTAATGAGTAAGACATTTGGTAAATAAGACCAATTAAAAATCAAAAGCAGTACACATCTGAGAAGGCAGATAATATGGTGGGTAAGACATTTGGTAAATAAGAGCAAATAATGATGTTCTAAACCTCAACCTAACACACTCCTGTCAACACTCACAGTCTCACTCTCAGCAGGTTTGTACCATTTCTAAAATACAGACAGGTTTTAGGTTTTTGTCCTCTATGGGAAATATTTTGTTGCCTTCTAATCAGGTTTTTTACTTCACTTTTGGGGGTGCAGTAGGATTCAAACAGGGGAAAGTAGTTTTTCCTTTATTTCCCTCTTTTGTTTGTTTGTTTGTTGTGTGGTTTTGGGCTTTTTTTTTTTTTTTTTTGGTTACATTTAGAGCACATGCAAGAGTAAGTTGTGATAGAAATGCTTTTATGGTTTTATTTATTTAGAAGTGTTATTAGGACCAATTTTAAATGTTTAAACAGATGTATTTATGGGTCTATAGAAAATGCTGAAGCCTTTCTTACCTAACATATTATCTGTCCTTCTGGTTTAGAGAGAGAATTTTCCAAGAGCTTCAGGTTCAGCTTCAGCCTAAACCAAATCTATCCTTAAAGACTCTTTGACCGCAGCTTTAGAGCTGTGGGACAAACTGGTCCATCTCATGAGGCAGTGGCAGAGCCCTGTGCACCCCTTTGGTTTCGGGGAGTCATCATTTGAAGTCTGGGTGGTCCTTAGATTGACAAACTGTGCATCCCAAACTGGATCTTTCTATTGATTTAAATTCAGTGTGAAGTTCACCATTCCCATGATGTTGAAATATCCATTCCTGATTTGAAGACCTCAGGAGCTAGACAGTTCCCCAGTTTGCTCAATTTCTGTCATTGGAGTTAATAACTTTCAGTATTAAAAACATTTCCCTTATTTCTAGAATTTCTCTGGGTGAGTTTTCAAGGCTTTGCTTCTTTATACATCTCTCTTTAGGTGTCAAAATCCATGTTTCTATCAAGTGTTTTCTTTAGATTAAAGTACCATCTAAAATCCTCTGTCTGGACAGGTGCTGCAAACCACAATTAGACCAGAATTGCTGCCTGACATTTTTCACATTGCAATTCCAACTAATCTGTGCAGAGCTCAACTCACATGGTACTTCATGGGAAATTTTTTGGTGGAAGAGTGGTGAAAAAAATAAATCAGATTTTTTCAAATTCACTTCTGCTTCAAACTGCTATTGGAGAATACTTTGAAGGCTTTTTCCTTGTTTTGTTTGTTTATTTAAAGCATGTCTTTCTGCTGGGAAGTGAATATTTGAGCTCAGCAGTGGCTGGTGACAGATGTCACCCAGCAGTGCTTCTCTGCCAGCAGTGACTGAGTGGGACTCCCAAGGCCAAGTTTCCAGTTTCAGTACTTGGAAAAAAAAAAGAAAATGTGAATTGACTCTGCAGTGTTTCAAGGGTTATATGGGAAATTTTTGCTCAGCGGGTTTTTATTTGAGGACAATGCAAATTCAGACTTTTCCTTGGCAGTAAAAATGACTTGGAGGAATAACTTGGAGAGTAACTCATTCAGAAACAGGAAGAAAAAATCAAAACATAATATTCCATAGCTTATATTTTATTTTATGGAATATGGCATGTGTTGATTTCAGCAAACCTGAATAGTGATGGTGCCTTTTTCTGGTCCCACTCTCTTCCTGAACACACTTTGGGGCTATTTCCATAAAGGCACAGGCTGCAGCTGGTACAGGTGGAGGGATGTCATGTAAGACACAGGGACACACAGCTGGGAGGGTCCTGTGAATCCAGCTCCTTGGCATTTTCTGGAATTATAACAGCTGTAACATTTTGCTGCATAGGCAGACCTTTCCCTACACTTATTTTGTTGCTGGGTCACAGCTCTTCATCCTCCAGGAGACAGTTTTCCCCCTCGGTGACCCCTTTCCTTGGCGAGCAAACACCTGGGAAATTACCCCTATCAACGACTCCAGGTCTTGATAAGGGAAATATCTCCTGCAAACTCAGGACTTTGGTAGTGATTAGGGATGGATTTATTCCATTTTCAAGGGGCTGTGCTTTGGTCTGCCATCCTGCAGTCCTTTTAGAAGGGGGCTCAGTGTTTTGCTGCTTGTTGCAAGCATGTCGTGGACAATAAATCTACATTTAATTCATGCTGTATTTATTTGTCTGTAAACTTCAAAAGTTTTAAAGTAGAGGCAAACATTGTGTCAGTCCCAGTTGACTTATGAATAGCACAGGACACAGCATTCCATCCTGGGATTCTCACCTCAAAACCTTTAGACATTGGTAGACCTGAGCAAAACTTAAAGGAAAATTTGCACAACTCCCTGAATCTCCATAATTCTCCATACAGAGAAAAAAAAAAAAAAAAAAAAAAAAGCCACCTTCACTTATGAGTATTTAAAAGAATTGTAGATGTGACACTTGGGTTTTAGTGGTGGCCTTGGCAGTGCTGGGGAAAGGTTTGGACTTGGTGATCTTAGAGGGTTTTTCCAACCTGAGCAATTTTATGACTCTTTGATCCTATGTAGAAAAGCACTACAAAAAAAATCCCCAAAACCAAAAAAACCAAATTAATAATACAGTTTAAAACTCACTGATAAAAAAATGACTGCAGGTGCAAGTGTGCACATGGAGACAGTGTTTACACATGAGTGGATAGACAAGCTGCTGTCCTGGTTCAAGGTAAGGGCACACCCTGTACACAAATACGTGTACAATCTCAGGAAATTCACTGTAAAACAAATTAAACCCATCACCAACAATGCAAGGAAGAAAGAAAGAATGTGTGATAATGAAAAATATGACTCGATGCAGTTACCTTTATTCCCACCATAAGAAATATAAAGGAAAAAAAATAGAATTTAAATCTCATCAATAAGAACACTATTGCACACCTGGGGTCTAAATATTTGGGAAGTGCTGCATTAGTGAAACCATCTCCAGGGTTACAGGGTGGATGAAAACTGAAAGCAGCAGCAGCCACCTGCAATTTTAAATCTCCAATTTGGGAAGACGTGCCTGTGCCAGCCTATTTCAAAAGCCCCAAACAAGCTGCATCATCTCTGCTATTGCTGTGATCCCAACACATCCACGTCCCAGTGTACAGGGATTTAGATGCACACCATGACTCTGTGTCTCAGGATGAGACTCTGCACCCCTCAGAATGCCTTTAATTCCAAACCTCCAGGGTTTACATTCCCCTCTTGATGTGTTAGGATTTATATCCTGGTAATACTCATGGGAGTTGTAAACATGGATCCCTGTTCGAAAAGATGAATCCTCACAACTTTTAGTTGCTGGAGTTTTCTCATGTTTCTTATCCATCAGGTTTCTTGTGCTTATTAGCAAGCTCACAGTTTCTGGATGAGAACCATTGAAATCTACATATTCCTGGGTGAAATTCTATTATTTTAAGGCAGGGGATGCTTTTCAAAGCAGACAGCATTTTGTGGATACTGATAATGACATGAAAAGGTGCACCTGAGCACCCTGAGAAGGGTGACATTTCTAAATAATCTGCAGAATTACATTCTGATCCCCCCTGGGCTCGCAGCTCTCACCAAAAGAAAAAGCAGGACTAAAGCCTGGTGGGTGATTTTTCCACCCTGAGGAACCATGGTCATAAGGTGTGTGCAAAATGACTGTCAGAACACTGAAGAGAGCTGGCTCCACACACAGCATTGTTGCTGTAGCCTTAATTCAAGTCGCACTGAATTAGCAGAGCTGCTTTTCATATTTGCAGTATTGGGGAACAAAATGACTTTTATTCTCTAGCCCACAGCTGGTCTTTGCTCCCAGGGAGGCACCTGGCATTCTGGATGATGTAAAAAATCCCTCCTTCCTCCCTGTCCCCCAAAGTTGTCTTAATCCATCCCTTGCCATTTCCATCCCACGGACATGAAGGAAACCTCTTGCCTTGTAGGAGTTCAGTCCCAGCTTAGTGCCTCCCATGGGCTGAGCTCCCATCCTGAGAAGGCTCTGGATCGAGCCAAACACCAAGTAACAACCCCATCACCTGGTTTTGATCCATGTGGGTTTGCCTGCTTGTGGCAAACAGGTGTCAGGGCTGCAGGACAAAATCCTAAATCGGACTCAATAAAGCCGCGCCTCCAAACCCTTTGTTGGTGGAGTCTCCCATAGATCTGCTCCTCTCCTGCCTCTGTCAGCACCTCTGTGAAACCCAAAGATAACCCGATTAGACAACATCACTTGGAGTGCCAGCAGCTCAGATAACACACAGCCTTTCCCATTTGCCACCACGCAGAGCTACATCCCTCACATCAGGACAGGCTCACGGAGGGAGAGGAGCTCATCGGAGCCGAATCTTAGCCAGGCAGAGGGAATGCTGCTGCTCACAGGAAGGGATTTCAAAGGCTCTGTAGCTGTAACACTGTCTCTTTTTTTTGCTGTTGAAGGTGTCAATTCAGCTCAGTCTTCCCTGACAGTAATCTCATCCACAGCAGCATGTGCCAGTAATATCCTCTGTTGTTTCCTTCCAGCTCACAGACTCTGTCCTGTCTCCTCCAGTGGCGACCTCACCTTGTCCCCTCAGTATTTTGTCATTTTGCAGGAAAACTGCAGCACTGTGAGGGAGCTGTGGGGAAAGCCATCAGCTTTTGGAAAACTGCAGCTGGTAAGAAATGCCATCAGGTAATGTCACCTTGCATTGTCCCAACTGTCCTTCAAGTGACTTTTCAGAGAATTTAAAATCCAGTTCGTAGTCTATTCTTTGTTGACAAGATCTAACAAGCCCTGCAAAAGGTGGGAAAAAAAAAAAAAACATTCAAGGACCTCTAAGGTCTATCTTTGAGGATTTTGCTCCTCTGGATCATGGAGCTCGGTGTAACTGGGGTGAGAGATCACAGAATGTCCCGAGTTGGGAGGGACACACCAAGATCGAGTCCAGCTCCTGGCCCTGCAGAGGATAAAACTTCACTCAAAGCCAGGGAAAAGTTGGCTTCCTGGAGAAGAAATTAACACCACACACCTCACTCTTTTCTACTTGATGAGTATTTTTCAATCTCATTTTCTTTTGTACCCAAATCACTCCAAGGAAGAATTATCTTTCTGAAGAAAACCCAACCAGTGCAGCCAACTGCACTGAAAGAAAAGGAGTGAAGTGCCAACAGTTCTGCTTTTGCAGCCCCAGAGTGAGTTCACATGTTGTAGGTCATGCTGTGGCCTGATCAAAGTGAATTTAAGCCAAAGATCCCACAGCAGCAGAACTTTAATCCATGTGAGGAGCCCTTCTTGGCTTTGGCTGCCATGTCCTACTTTCAAATAGATTTTTACAGGCATTGCATGCTGGTACTCTCACTTGTGGAGAGTAATGATGGTGGAGTGCACCAAAGTGTTGGATATTCAGCAGAAATAACCGTTTTTTCCCTCCTATTTTCTAGACAACAAGTTTAAATACTTGCTTCTGAACACAAAGAAACAAAAAACCTTTGAGCAATCAAACCAGCTGGACTCCTTCAGTCGTCCTGCATTTACAATTTAATTTTCAAAAGAAATGAGTGCCCCCCCATGCCAGGTCAGGGCTGGATCTTCATCTCCAAATGAAAAAAAAATAAAAAAATAAAAATGTCTGGTACCTTTTCAGTATAGAGCTAAAACTCTCCTCTGTCCACACAGCATTTTTCTACGAGCAGTTTTCCTCTTAAAATTATCCGGCAACCCCAAGTCTGCCTCTCAAAGGATGAGATATTATTGTTACCCTTAAGCTTATCTGCCAGACAGCAAAGACATCCTGCTTGTTTTTCCCTCTCCAGCTGAAGTTTTCTCAGAGTACCTGCAAGCAAGGATGACTCTGAAATTTGCTTGTACCTCAGATGAGGCTGCAAACAAAGATGAAGTGCTGTGACAAACACATAAAAAGTTGGTGTTTGCCTCTCTCTCTCTGCCTCATTCATACTTAGGAACCTCTGGATTAACTGACCTGTGTGTCAAGTCTGAAAAAAAAAAAAAAGCAGATTATATTCTGTCAAATGGAGAAAAAGCAATAAGTAAGAGTTTAGTGAACTAACCACAACACATCTAATTATTTGGGCTTAGGATTTCACTTACTGGGGTTTTTTTTCTTTTTCTTTTCTTCTCCCAGCCCCTGCCTGATACTTAAAGCACAAAACCCAGCAGGGAGAGAGGTAATGGAATTTGGAGGCAACTGGTGTTCAAAGACCTCTCTTGAAATGGGTCTATGCTAATGACGAGCTCTGTGCAAATTGGGTCCATGTCCTCCCAAAGGGGCAACTTCATCAGGACAACCAACGTGGGGCAGGATTTTCTCCCTGAGGGTCTCACAGGGCTGCACCTTTGAGCCAAAACCTCAAAGAGTTTCTGGCTCTGAGTGACCCGGCCGGAGCAGGACACATCTCACTCCCCGAGAGTCACCAGGAGCGTGTGTGGTCTCTGAGCTGGGCACAGGGAGGGCACCCTCACCCCGATGTAACCCAGTTTAATTGCTGCCTCCTGACTTTGGAGAGAAGGAATCTCTGTGCTTAAAGGCTCAGTGCCTTTTCCTTGAACTTTCTTTCCCCTGGCTGAGCTGATGTGAGTCTTGATGGAATTACGTTGTTGAATTATTGCTGAGATGCAGAATTGAGTTTGGTGCAGAGTCTCGTCACAATCCCTTTTTTGTCTCCTCTCAGGACCTTCATGAAATATTAAAAATTGCATTGTATGTTTACACATGTGGTTCTCATGCAAAATATTTCCCCCACAAAGCTTAAAAATTTAAAGGACTCACCATAAATTTAAAAAATCAGTTTTGTGCAAGGAGCAACTTCCTTTTTTCTGAGGCAAAGAAAATGTTTTTCAGAAACAGAGCTTTAAAAGACATGGCTCTGGGAATTGGTAAAATATAAGCTGTAATTCAAAGCCCACGAGTCTCTCTGTTGAAATTGTGGGTGCAGGCATTATGTTGGTGCCCATTTCTTTAAAAATAGCTATCACTAAGCAATATTGCCATAACCAAGTGTTTGCTGGCTGGGATAGGAGGCTGTTGTGCATCCCTGGAGGGAACTGGTGCTTGGTTACACTGGCTAAGAAAGCACCAATCCATTAAAGAAACCTGTAGGTGCAAGCACAGCACCTACAGCTGCAAGGCCCCGTTTGGATAAATAGAGGCATTAAATGCATCAGACTCACAGTAAGCAATAAATGCAGGTAATTATGGAAATGAGAGGCCAGGGAGAGGGGAATGGGTGAAGTGCTTGTTCATATGCAGAGCAAGGCCCAAACAAAGCCAGCAATTCCTTTATAGAGTCACCACTGCCTGGGTGCCTGTGACCTTTGGCTCTAGAGGGAGCTGCAATTTTTCAGGGTGGTCCAGTTGGTTCCATCCTGGAGAGAGACAATTTTTGTTGTGGAAATGGTTTGTCTGTCCCGTTTCCAGTTATGTCAGCTGAGCTTTTACCCTCTGACTGCAGACATTGCCTCTCTCACATTCTTGGGTGATTATAATTATGTCACTGTAGAAAAAATAATTAGCTTTTTCACTTTTTGTAGTAGTGAGTTCCATCATATTCATCTTTCCTAGTAAATTCACAGGGATATTTTGCCTCCAAAAAACAATTTGCAGACATATCCATACCCACTGCTGTCCCCCAACATTTGCCTTCCACAGTGCAGAATGACCAGAGGCTGCTGTTGCTTCTTGAGGAAGAAACGTGGCTGTTTCAGGTGAAATGGCCAAAAATGCACAGACAGCCTTGGAAAAAGAGATTCACACATCCAGTGGGAGACCTTATGTGAGTGTTGGTGGCGTGTGAGGCATCACAGGTTGGTGAGCAGCTCCTGTGTGAAGTCCTTTGCCTGATTAGTGCCTGTGAACTCAGTGCTGATTCCACCTAAAGACTGTGAAGGAACTTTCAGGGAAAATCAGTGTTTTCCTTTTTGATCAGCTGCATCTCTGGCAATATAATGAGCACAATTACCCTTGCCTGACTGTGCAGCATCATTCTGGTTCGCCTGTTAATTGCTGATGATGCTTTTAAGCTTATTAAAAGCCAGGCATTGTACTCACAAATGTTTAATCAGAAATTTCTGGTAACATTTAGAATAATGTCTTTAGTATTTTCCAACATTTGCCTTGCTTTCCCTCATTTTTTACAAACAGACATCAAAATCCAAGAAAGTCTGTTTAGTGTCCTGAAGTTTTCCTGCTTTGAAACATGAAGGAGCAAACACTTTATATTAGTGCTTGTCAAATAACCATGTTTGTTATCTGAGGCTCAAATGTGCAAACTTCCCCCTACCTGAGGATGCTTTTGGAAATGAATTCTTCATCAAGGCATCAAGAGAGGTTCAACTCCAATTACAGTTGTAGATGCAGAAGCAGGAGGAGAAATATCAGAGTTGCTACAGCCTGTTTACAGATTATTGTGCTTTTAAAGGGAAACAAACTCTCACCAACAAATTTTTTTATCCTCAAAGAATGGGGTATCCAAGCAGAAGTTTAGAAGTTTAGGGACACCAAATAGATGATAAAAAGAACTTCCTGAGACAATGCAGATCAATGTGAGAGGTAATAGTCTCATCAAACCTGCTGCCAAATTCTTTGCCTTGAATGCATAAAGGAGCTGCTGCTCCACATTTCTGCCTCCCATTAGTATTTGGAACAAGACCACTTGAGGACACCTTGCCCACTATGACTGCAGGAAACTCAATTTCCCTTTGGTCTGTGGGGTGCTGGAATTGTCCATCCCCATTACTCACAGAAGCACAGGAGGTGTAAATAGCAGGAAAAAACTCCTGTAACCCAGAATCATTGTTAAATTTAGGTCATAAAGTCAATAAGGCAAGAGCAGCTCTTTCTTTGTGCTGCCAACAACTCCCAACCACTGACTGTGTGGTGGGACATAGGAACACTTCAGCTGTGCCTTCTCCTGATGCATGACGTGGCCAGGAATCTCCTTCAGAGCTCAGTGTTTTCAGGATGAGTGTCTCCATGTTCAACCTTTCCACCTATACAAGATCCACAGTTTACTTTTAAATGGAGAGCCGACTCCAGAAAACAACTACCCCAATGATTAAAAGCAGAAATCTGGGCTGATTTTCAACAAAACATTGGTAAGTATTTCTGGTGTTGTTCAAAAAATATTGCTGCCTTTTCTTAGGCAAGTTGATAAAGGAGATGAGACACAAATACCAGGAGAAAAGTGATTAATACCAGGAGAAAAGTGATTCATTTTAATTTCATCTGTTTTCCTCTGCTTTATCATGTCGTTAATTTCTAAGAGATTTTGGTGGGTGGTTTTTTGCTTCTTGCTCTGAACTGTTTGACTCTGGTAACCCACGAGCTTTGCCCATTCCTTCCAGCAAAGCTGAAAGACCATTCATGGAACTGTACAGTCCTAAAATGGTTTTTGGGTCTAAAGGGACCTCAAAGACCATCAAGTTCCAAAGTTCCAACCCCTCCTGCCATGGGCAGGATCACCTTCCCCTAGACCAGGTTGCCCAAAACCCAATCCTCACTAAGTTTTTCCCCAGCCTTGCTGAATGAGCTGGTTTTTCCCATATGGTTTGAATCCCCCCGATCTGGAGAGATCTGCACCACCCTGAGCACTTCCAAATCCCCCTGGATTTGGTGGAAGATGGAGGTGTTCCTCTATCAGCAGCACAGAGCCTGTAAACACAAGCTTTAGAGTGATAATCGTGAAACTGAACATGGGCTTGATCGCGAGGGTAAGGGGGAGCTAAACATAGTTTCCCCTAATCTCTTGGGATCTGGGAATTTATCTCTCTCCTTAATTGAATGAATGGGAAATTAGATAAAACTTTGCAGAGTAAATCTTTTAGCAAATGTGATACCCAAGTAGAAAATTTTCAGCAGACTCTACATTTTCACAGCTGCTCCTTTGTTTTGTGGAAGTGTATTTTGAATGTAAGTCCTGCTTACATTGCATGCCTATTAATTCTATTGTACATATTAAATGTCCTCTTTGTAGGGTGTAAAACCAGAAGGGAGACCAAAAACAAATAGCATGTGTTTAAAATGTTTTATGAAAGATGGCACCAATATTTTCTGAGAGCCTCCATGAGTCCAAGGCACTGCTCTCTGATAGCAGCGTTACTGTTCAAGGCCAAAACTGGGACCTAAAATTAAGTAGGAAATAATGGAAGAGAAGAGAAGAGAAGAGAAGAGAAGAGAAGAGAAGAGAAGAGAAGAGAAGAGAAGAGAAGAGAAGAGAAGAG
>VWZU01006076.1:86622-97670 GCA_013397095.1 Sterrhoptilus dennistouni | reverse complement strand
AAAAAATCCCACCACAAAACCAAAAAAAAACAAAAAAACCCCACAAACAAACAAAAAATCCAAAAAATCCCCAACCCTAACTTACAGAAAAGACACGAAAAATTGTTGCTTGCTTCTCTACCAGCCTACTTGCATCTGGGACAATTTGAACCTGATTTGCTCTCAATAGTTAAGAAGTAAATTATATTTTTCTTTTACTTCAGCAATCCCTGTAAGTCATTAGGAACAGCATCAGTGTTGTGCATTATCACCCACAGAATTGTGATGTCGCACCTTGCACTTGCTGTGAGAGGGACCAAAAGGTACCTTGGCTCCCCTTTTGTACAAAAGTTCTGGGCACTGGTCTGCAGAAAGTTATCCTCCTTCTAGTGATTTGTCTTTTTGGTGGACTTTAAACTGGCAGAGGGGAGATTTGCACTTGATGTTAAGAAAGAATTCTTCCCTATGAGGAGGGTGAGACACAGGGTGCCCAGAGAAGCTGTGGCTGCCCCTGGATACCCTTGGAAGTGTCCAAGGCCAGGTTGGATGGGGGTTGGAGCAACTTGGGATAGTGGAAGATGTCCCTGCCCATGGCAAGGGGCTTGAAACAGGTGGTCTTGAAGCTCCCTTCCAACCCAAACCATTCTGGCATTCTCTGATTCTGTGACTTTGTGGAAAAGGTTTGCACAAAACTCCTCATAGCAGTTACCCTGAGGTGCTCCTGATCAGGGGATGTTCCACATGGAGCTGGATGTGCTCCCATCCCAGGGAGGATCCACAGCAGGGGTCGGTTCATGGGCTGCCTTGTGCTGGGATTGCTTTTGAGCTGATCCCAGGTGGTTTTCAAACTCTCTCTCGTGACAAGACACTCATTTGCACTTCCAGTCTTGATCCAGAGCAGGCGCCATGGCATGGGAACTTCGAGTTACTCCATGAGTGGCATGGACCAGCCTCACCAGAAGATGAAAACACAGATGTATTAAAAAGAGTGATAATCCAGCAATTCTAGAGACAATACCTTGATATTTGTGTGATATTTAAAGCCTGGCCAAGAAACAGCAAACATGGCCAAGGTGTCCCACACCTTTTAGCCATCCCTGCTTGTCCTAAGGGAACCAAAGCAGCTGCCAAAATTTAAGTCATCTGTCAGGCTATTTAATTCTGTGTTAGAAAGACTGACTAATACACAGAAGGTTGGAAAAAATCCTGTTCTGGGTGGTAATGTGCTTTCTTTGGCTGCAGCTGGGGCTCCAAGCCTTCTCTTACCCCAAGAAAGGATGGAAATTGTCCATCAAAGCTGCTACAGCAGGAAAATACCAGAGACAGACCCAGGGAGGAAGTGGATGGACTTTGCAAAGGTGCAGGAACTGGGCTGAGGAGAAGAGGAGCTTTGACATTCAGGGGATATGCAGAATTTGCCACCTGCTACCACAGAAGTAATTAAACTGCACTCCAGAAATGGATAGTCCATCTCCAAGTGAGGCAAAACTGATCTTTCACAGATCAGTTCCAACCTGGAGAGTTATTACATCTCTCTGTTTCTAATTACACTGTTACCCAGTATGATGCCAACTCCAAAGGCAGAACCTGTGTCACTAAAGAGCCTTTTCTTTGTGGAAACAATGATTAGTGGAGGCAATTATTTCTCATGAGAAATTTTGGAAACAATTCTCTTTTCTATCTGAAGCACTTATCATTATTTGACCATAAAAAAAAGGAAGAACTTTGAGAACTGAAACTGAGATTTTGTTTTTAATTCTAGGATAAATATTCAATTCAAGATAAGCCTTTAATAAAACTTTTACCCAAAAATGGCAATTTAAAAAGAAAGGAAATATTATAGGGGCTTTCCATACATAGCTGTAAAATACCAAAACAAACAAAAGCACCAACAAAATTTTCACATCTGTCCAAAAAGTTGGTTGGATTTTTTCATAGGAATATTTTGATTAAGAAATTGAAACAGGCACTTGATTTACACACTGTCCACCTCTTCCAGAGATCTGTCTCTCCAAGACTTTGGTCAGTGCACACCTGCTGCTGTGAGAGTGACATGACAGTGACACAATGAAGGTCACACGCCCATCAGAGCAGGCTGGTTATAGCAGGTAGAATCCCATGCACCCTTGTCCAGGACTATAAATCCTCCAGGATTTATAAATCCCCATCCAGGTGGTCCCTTGAGCAAGTGCACCTTGGTTAGGGATATCTGAGTGTCAGCTTCATCCTCCTCCTCACAGATGCCACCACCAGAAGTGTGTGTTCATGGCTGGAGCTGCAGCCACCAGCTCAGTGAGTGACTTTTTGCTCATGGGGAGTCTCTGATCACCAGCCCAGCCTCACAGGTTGCATAGTGGGGGTTTCTACTCATGAACCTGCTGCAGTTTGGGGTCTTTGCCCGTCCAGTGAGCTGTGTTTGAGAGGAGGAGATGAGTAAAGTGCAGATGTTTTTTGGGGTGCACTTTTGGAGCACACATCAGAGATGTTTTGCTCCACATGTCAGTGTCAGAAGGGCTCTGGGCTTTGGTCTTGACTTAAGTCAAATGTCAACAGGAGAGACATTAATTTTAAAGCCTCGTGTTTAAAATGGGTATCACCATTCATCACATGTCATCACCACAGTGTCTGTTCATTTATTTACTGAAAAGTGCTGTTTGGCCCTGGTTTATGCTGGGACAGGGATGAGAGGATGCAAGGTGAGCCTCTCTCCCATATCCCTGCAGAAAGACCTGTGCAGGTACCTCTGGACCATGGTCTCCAAAGGTGACACCTCTGCAGGAAAGGCAGCTGCAGAAGGGACACTGGTGACTCCCCTGTTCCACCCAGAGCTCCAGCTCTCCATCACACCTCTCCTCCTTGGCTGGTGGATGAGTGAACCCTCCACAATCCATCTGGGGAATTTCCTATCCCCATCTCCCCATGGCACCATCTCAGGTCCACCAGCAGAAGCTGCCTCTCATCTCCTCGTCCCCACCAGGTTCCCAGCAGCAATTAGAGGGTGATGTTGCACTGGTGGAGGCAGGACGAGGACGCGTCGGTGGCTCGGTGGTGTCAGGTGGTGACGAGGTGTTTTTGGAAGCGCTCAGCGCTGCGACTCCTCGCTGCCCGCCTTGCCTGGCATTGTTCTGCTCCCTAATCCCGGCCCTTTGCCATGCAGGATAAAGGGAACCAATCACAAAATCGCTCCTGGGAGGAAAGGAAGGGGGAAAAAAACCCAAACCCAGAGAGTAAACGTGCAGCTGTATTTTATTGACTGGATGTGGATGTGTCCCTCCCTCAACAAAGCCTTGGGAAGGGTTTGGGGTTCCCCAGGATGCCACTCCTGAGAGATGCTCTCACAGTCCCGCCCCATCCCTCGCACAAAAAAACTTTTTGCTGCCGTATCACAGGACTCGATAATCTCCTGCATCCCGTCCCGCTAACCCAGAAGCCGCCTCCCCCTAAAATATTTTACATATTCCCTAAATTCGTTTGCAAAGGGGGCAGGAGAGGAGATAAGGGCGGCGAGTTGAGCCGAGTGGGAACTGCTGACTGACAAAGTGTGTAGTGCAGTACGGGTGCTTTCTGCCTCTCTAATTATCCTTTTCCTTCTTGACTCCAGTATCACATGTAGCCATGTGTAGAATCATAAAATAATTATGCAGTGTACAAGCTTTCTGGGAGCATGTACCACTGTTTTCCTAATTCTTTATCGCTCCCATTGATCGTGGCGTGTGTGCATTGATCCAAGTCGGCCATCTGGTTGGGGAAGATAAGCGTGCGAGTGTCTTTGCATTGCACTGTCACTCAGGGAGGGGGGTACATTTTGGCTGTAGGGAATTACAGGGGCAGGATTAGCCCTCTTCCTAGGAGTAAACTGAATTTTAAATGCAGCGTTGCAGCTGCATGGACCACGCTGCTAACTTCTGGTTTTGCCCATAGACCGGGTGCATTGCTTTATTATTATTATTACTACTATTATTGTTATCGATACTATTATTATCATTATTATTATGATTATTGCTATTATTATTATTATCTCTTCCCTGCTTTCTGTCTTTGGAGATAGAGATAGGCTTGCATTAAATGGAGGGGAGAGAAGGGAAAAGCAGGAATGCCCTTCCCTGCACACACTGGACTTGTGAGTAGTGGCTGCTGTGCTGCCGGATTTGGAAATGGCAAAAACCAGCTTTTAAATGCAGGCGAGAATCTGTGGGATTGCATTGCATTTTGCAGTAAGATTCATTGGTCCAAAGAGAGAGAAAAAAAAAAAAGGATGAAGTTATCAGCCTATGACAGGAAATCATAGAGTGGATATTAATCAGCTCCCTTAACTTGGGCTAATCAAGACAAATAACCCTAATCACACATTATTGGGAGGTGTGTGTTAAATAATCGGCAACAAAACAATGGAGATTTGCTTGGGCTTTTTTAAAAATACAATTTATTTATTTATTTGCTTTCCTGCCTGCCAGCCTTCCCCCTAACAATGGGCGCATCCTGCAGTGGCTTGAACTTGGCTGCAATATTTTCTGTTGACGGCCGCGGTGCGTGTGCGCGCTCACACCCCTGGTCGTCCTTTTGTCAAAAAACGTGGTGGTGGCCATTGTTTGCCTCATATTCTGCAAGTGTATGGAAGGTGCCTCAAAAGCCTTTCCTCCAAAATTGAACAATTCTGTCAAAAAAGATTAGTTCTATTTTGTCTGCTGCTTGCTGACTATTCATGAATGTAAAGAGAGAGGGCTTGGGTGTCATACTAAGTTGCTAAGGTGGCTGGCTTTCGGCTATTGACTTGAGGATACCAAACCAGAGCCTACAAAAGAGCAGCCAGAAGGAGAGGAGAGAGCTGGTCTGCCATGTGTTTCAGCTATACCTTCTTTAGCTGCCCATTTATTCCTTTTGTTGCCACAACTTTTATTGTCATACAGTTGAAAAAAATGTTAGACACAGGCTTCAGGCTGCACCAAGCAGAAAAAAGGATTAGCATATCACTAGGATCATCTTACACTGAACCAAATTCTTTTCAGGATGTATAATTAGTGAATACAGTCTTACCACCCCCCCCCCCTTTTTTTTTTTTTTTTTTTGAGGGCATGGGGGAGCCTATGGATAAGGAAAATTAGCTCAGATCTCTGGGTAGGAAACAAGAAGAAAAGACAGAAAAGAAAAAGTTCCCTAGTTTCAGTGAGGATTTTATAAAGGCTGTTTCACCATTTTAGCCTTCTGCATCAAGAAGCCTTTTGCACATTCACCAAATGTGTGGCAGTAGCTTGTTAAGAAGAAAATTTTAAATTTTTTTACAATAATGTGAATCACCTTCCCCAAAGAGGGGCAAGAGGAGAGAAACTGATTCCAGAGGTGGGCCCAGACCTGAGCAGCTGGAGCTGGGCAGTGCTCCTGTGGCCCTCTCCCTGACAAGGGCTCAGCTGAAGATGTGATCCTGCAGGATGCATTACCTTTTGCCACCTCCCGGATGCTCCCGGCTCCCTTCTGCCATCTGGGAAGCACACACTGCTCTGTGTACTGCAACGACAACAACAACAAACTGCTTGGATGTGTATGAGTCACTCACAGAACTGAAGTATGATATGTTGTATAAGCATTTTCAAAATAGTATAGCAGAATTAATGATTTTTTAAATATAATTATTGGACATTTTCAGTGATGACAGAAACAGGCATGAACCAAACAGCAGGACTGAGGGTTTAGGGTGTTCCTTGTCTGTGCAGGAAACTCCCAAATGTGGGTGGAATTGATGGAACAGGCTTAGCCTTCGCTGATTCTCCGGACAATTCAACCCACAGGTACTCGGCCCTGAAAACCATTGACTGGAATCACATTTACATCAGGGTGTGCTGGCAAAATACACCTCAGCCTTGCTCTAGCTGGGCTGGGGGTGTTTTTCTGCAGGAAGAGGAGGGTGAAGAGGAGGCTTAGCAAAGCTCCCATGCGCATCCTGGTCTGTGCTGCCGCCAAAACTCATCAGCACCTTTGCCCCTGACAGGTCTGGGTGTTCCCTGCTCCCATCAGAGCAAAATCCGAGAGGAGAATTACCCTGGGAAGGAAACAGAGCTCCTTTTTTTTTTTTTTTTCCCAGCCGAACGCCTGGTAATTTCGCTGCGTTTAATCACGCCGCACATTTGACATCATTGCCTTTTCAGACTGTTCAAGCCAATTGTTCCACCAAACGAGAAATTGGATGTGAATATTCAGAAGCTGCTCTGGGGGTGCTCGGCGGTAATTGGTCACATCACTCACATGGCCTCGTTCCCTTTTTTGATGAGAAGAGGGTAGAAATTTGCTTCACGCGGATACTTAAACACCCACACATAAAAAAAAAAATCTTATTTAGCACAACCGTTGTTTGTTGGTTTTGTTGGTTTTTTTGATATTTTGGGGGTTTGTTTGTTTTGGTTTTTTTTCTGGGGGTTTCTGCAGCAGCGAGAATGTTCAGTGTTGGAGGGCAAAGGAAGGGAGCAAATAAAAAAAAAGTCAATTAAAATGGTGAATGCAGATGCTGAGAAGTGTTTCTCTCTTTCACCTCATGCGGTCCCTACTGTTGGTGGGATGTGATTTTGGAACGAGATGATCTTTAAGGTCCCTTCTCACCCAAACCATCCTGTGCTTCTAAGACTCTATGACAGAATATTCTGTGGCCAGGGGACAGGGATGAGTTTAGGTTTAGGTTTAGGTTTAGGAGGAAGTCCCAGCTGCAGCAGCACCAATGTTTTCATGCACCCAGAGGTGGAAAACCAGATATGAAGTTCAGGAGACCGAGCATGGAGTGTGGTCTGGGTAATTCCTACACCATGGGGCTAAGAAAAAATATTTTACAGCCAAGAAATATTCAAGGAGAAATTACCTAAGCCATTTAGGGAAATGATGCTGGGTATTTTACAGCTGGGAGGGTCAAACGTACCTGTTATCCATGTGGAACTCCTTGATTTCTGAGAGGATATTTGGTAAGGGATGCCTGTGGAGAGGAGCACCAGGTAAAGGAACTGTGTCAGGGCCTGGGACTTGTGGTATTCTTCATATTGGCACTAAAGAGTGTGAAATTATGAACAGGAGTGACTTGAAAGCTGTTTGTTTATTTGCAGTGTAAATAGAAATATTGATGTTCCCCGTGCTGAAAAAAATTACTTATAAAGGCTACTTTTTATTAATGAGGAGGAGGTTACCCAGAATGGCTGGAGGAATCCAAGGATGTTAATTTTAGAGACTGATTAATGTTCACTATGAGACAGCAGTTCATCTTACTCAACTCACTCGCCCTCCTTCCTTCCCTTTCCAGTAAAACCTGGCTGACACAAGAGAAAGAGTAAATAAAAATCAGACAACATTAAGGACAGGATTGGGATGTTTGCAATCTACCTCCTGTAAATTTGCAATCACATTCAAAACTCACTTCATTTGCAGGTGACCTAATTTGCCCATACCTGGGGCTGGGCTCCTTGGCAGAAGCTAAAAAAAGCACATTCCAGCATTCCAGAGATCACCTTGGGGCGTTTGGTCGGGGGGCTGGAGTTGGATATCCATCCCCAGTGAGTGTGGGTGTGTCTCCCTGAAGCCTGGAGGAATTTTTTAAATTTTTTTTTCTGTAAATAAATGTTGTTTAATAAGTATTCCGTGTGCATTTTGTCATTAGCCTGATGCTATAGAGCCATGCGGACCCAACCTTGATTTATAAAGCTGTTAAAATGTTTGACCTTGTTTAAATAAAAGCCTCAAGGTTAATTACAACAAGCATTCCAGATACGTTCTCTCTGTTCTGGTGGCCCTGATGATTTAGAGGAGGAAAGGGTAATAAATTCTCATCTTTTAAAAGTGACTGCAGTGCAAAAGTGCAAGAGTTTGCTTTACTGCCAGTTTCATGTTTTACCACACTTTGATATGTGATATATTGAGTGATGATTAGTTGCCTCTTCCTCGGGAGCACTAGAAATTTGATATTTTTACTTAAAGTATGATAAGAAGCATGTGAGAATGGGAAAAAAAAAAAAAAGGTTGTTGGGAATAAAGAGTTTGAGCTTTACTCCTGCATAGGATGTATCCATAATGAGGTAAACAAAGGCATTGTGGTTTTCTTTTTTTTTTTCCTTATTGCCCAGAAAACAAATTTCACAAAATAAAAACCAATTTAAGTTTCTTTTAAAAGAACTGGGAAATATTGAGGAAAGTTAATTGAAGCACATTCAAATTACAATAAACACATAGAGGCACAATTATCTTCTTTTGACTAGTGTGTGGCTTAGAGATGTTTTTATCTTTTGTTTATTGCACTATTAAAAATATGGAGAGGCATCAAGAAAGGGTAGATAGCTGCCATATGGACTTACATATTTTCCCTATTTATATTTAAATAACTATCCATGAGAAATTATGCACAAATCGTGCAATAATTCCCAACTGAAATGACTGTTTAGAAAATAAAAATTCTGAGGCACAATATTCTTTTCATATTAAATTGCCCATTTTCTGTACACCGTGTATGTTTGTACAATACCAAAAAAGAAAAAAAAAATTAAAAAACCTCCACTGCATTACAGCCCAATACAATTTGCTCACAATGCTAATGAAGATGGATAGAGGACATTGTAATGTACTGGAGTAATTCACGAGCAGTGTGGGAAAACAAGACAAACAGGCTCAGAAAGCCAGGCCATAATTTTTTGTTCCCATTTCCAAGAGTGAATGGTGGTAATTTTAATAACCTGCTGCTCTGACAGATTTAATGACGCCGATTAACTTTCATTGCCTGATTCATGCCACGCTCAGGTTTGGGGGGGAAAAGTTTGGGCTTGCAAAGTTTGAGTGGCTGGGTTTAGACAACTCAAAAGGAGCTCCTGGCACTCCCCAGAGAACTTGGCTGGAACTCCGTGTTTGGGGTGCCACCCTGGCCGTGAGCTGGTGAGTTTTGAGCCCATCTCTGTCCCACTTCACAGCAGAGAACCTCATCCATGGACAGAAGGTTCTGGTGCCCACCAAAGCCCCCAGGATCACTCAGGTATATTAATTCTGGCTTCACCTGCAGGCACAAACACGATGTGATGTCTGTGATTGCACGTCCTGATTAGCCGGGACTAAGCCAAGATCATTGTCACTTCTGATAAAACCCAGGGGAAGAAATACTTTTCCAGCAAAATATCCAGCTTCAATCCATACCTGCCCCTAAAGAAAGGAAAGCTGTGACATCTTTTGAATTTTAAAAGGAGAGTGAAAACTTCCAGATTAGGTGGTGTGTCCTTGCACGCTCAATACAAGTCAAGCTTTTCTTGTCTGTCTGTCTGATAATTCTAATAAATTCAATTTCATGATTCATTCCACATCTCTTCTGTGCGCCCTGAAATCAGTAACTTATAAATGTGTTGCTAAGCCAGATGAGGCAGCTGTGCCTCCTCATTCTGGCCAGCTCAGCCTGGCACTGGGGGCTCCTCTCCCACCACACTCCTGGGGCCTCCTCCCCATCCAGACATCCTCAGCAAGGTCTTGCAGAATCAAATCTTGCAAAGTGATTTGCTGTGGGCATTTTATTTGTATACATAAGTGTGTGTATATTTATGTATATGTATGGAGGAATGTCCTGCTGTGGCTTTAAGAGGGTGATTTATTTCTTTCTTTTAGAAGAAACTCTCCCAAGAAATGTTCAGGTCTGTCAGAAATAGGCAAAACGATTCAGAGTCTTTGATCTGAGTTTTATGGCTTGTTCCTTTTTAAAATTTCATTAGATCCCCTCTTTGATGCTGCCTTGTAGATCGAAAGGCTTGCTTGCTGCATAAACTCCACTTTGTTACCAAGGAGTATTTCTGGTTGGTATTTTGGGAATTATAAGGGCTCTGTGGTATGGTAAAAATAGAGAAAAGAGCTTTCAGCCCAGTAAAAAGTGAACTTTGTGGAGAGGTGCTGTCACACTCTTATGGCAAAATACATCCCTGTGGTCCTGGTGCTGCTGATAAAGGTGTCTGCTCCGGGCTAAACTCTTAGTTTTCATCCTTTCCTTGTGCTTCCAACTCTCATTCATATAATTCATGCCCAGCCTCTCCATCTGTTCACATCAGCTTGAATGTGGAGTCAGGGGAAAGCTGGAGCTGCAGTTAAATTCTCAGATGAGGGGCTGAAAGGTGGGATAGTGGCACCACACCAGGAGCTGGGATGTGTTTTTGTGCCATCAGCCAACACCCCTCCCAGCAGCCACCTCCTCACACAGGTGTGGGTGTTTGGAAGCAGAACTGTACAGAAAGATCTCTGGGAAAAAATCAATTTCTGGTCTCACCCCTATGGCTTGGTACTGGCAGCACCAGAGTTGTTCCCAACTGCCATCTGTAAAAAAAAAAAAAGCCTCACAAACCTTTCCTCCCACATTTAATTAGCAGTTGGCAACAGTGTCACTGTAACCGTGGTGATCTAAAGATATAAATGAAACAAATCTGGCATTAAGGAATAACGTGGTTTAATCAACTGACTGATACCTTTTCATTTTATAAAATTTCCATGAAATACTTCAGCATTTATTTAAAAAACTGAAAGGGCAGAAAAATTTGGCCACAAGCCTTCCTATTTTTGCTTTTTTTAAAAAAAAACACTCTAATTTATATTACTAATTTTTTCACTTCAATTTGTTTCATTTCACTTATATACCAACAAACCCCAGAATCTTGTCTACTGCAGAACTAATTAATTGGGGAAAAAATGTGTTTTGGTAGCTTTGGACCAATTTTGGGGCAAGGATTTGCCAAAGTGTTGCTCAGAAGTCACCATACCAAAATAACCTTGTGTTTTCACCTGCCCTTAATGGCAGTGA
The DNA here is from genome assembly GCA_013397095.1 of Sterrhoptilus dennistouni. Taxonomy (NCBI): domain Eukaryota; kingdom Metazoa; phylum Chordata; class Aves; order Passeriformes; family Zosteropidae; genus Sterrhoptilus; species Sterrhoptilus dennistouni. The sequence goes on along the minus strand of VWZU01006076.1, from coordinate 86,911 downwards.
ATGGCAGTGAATGGCAGAAGTGGAGGAGGGAAATGTGGGAATTCTGGAGCTGTGGAATGATGAAGAGATCTCCATGCTGGTGCTGCATTCCAGACACAGACAACTCTCCCCCACTCCATCTTTTATTTTCCTTCCCTCTCTCTCATTCCCTGGAAACTTTGATGGGGATTCCTCATGGCAGGGGTGGATGCAACGTGGTTTTTGAATGCAGCCTGAACAAATCAAAGCATGGGATACCTGTGTGTGCAGTTAGAACATTCCATATCTGCCCTGTTCCTCATTCCTCCCT
>VWZU01006076.1:68769-86509 GCA_013397095.1 Sterrhoptilus dennistouni | reverse complement strand
CTCTTCCCTTCCCTTCCCTTCCCTTCCCTTCCCTTCCCTTCCCTTCTCTTTGGTTTGTCCTGGGAACAAACCAGAAAAGTGCCTGGGAGGCAGGTGGGGTTGGCATCATGAGTTTCCAGTGGTGTATTTTCCAAACTCCAGGGAAGTTTAGGGAAAAGTCTTTTGGGTTGCAGCCATCTGCCATCACCTGGTGCTTCTTTCCCCAGGGAAAGGGGATAAACTCAGGTCCCTTTCAGGCGGTGGGGTTCAAAGTGACTTCCTTCAGCACTGCCCAGTAGGGCTTCTCACTGGGAAATAGGGATGAGGAGCCCCAGCATCCTTATCCCCATCCCCATCCTCATCCCAGTTGACAGGATTCAAGCCTTACAGGGTTTATCTAGAAATTCCCTATTTGGAAATTACAGTATATTTCTCTCCCCCTTGATAAATTGCATCTTTTCCACAGGAACAGAGTCATGGAACGCTTTGGTTTGGAAGGCATCCTAAAGTTCTCCAGCAATGGGGGATTTTTTTATAGGCAAGGATTTGGGCACAGGATTCCCCAAACACAATTAAATCCAAGGAATCTGCCCTGCAGGACACAGGGCGTGGTGTTGTCCTGCGTTTGGCCAGTGGCGAGCACAAGGTGGCCCTGGCCTCCAAGGCAGGCAACACAAATAAATAACACGAAGCCCTGGAATGAGCAATTCTTGGGCTGCACACCTGCAACACCCGTCCCGCAGCTGTAGGGCTGGAAAGGCAAATAAAACAGCTGTAACTCAAGCCTGGAGGGTGCTGGGCACTCGGGGGAGGGAGGCCAGCCTTTCAAATCGCTGTAACCCAAGGAAAGAAAATCATCAGCCCTGTATGCCTTTCACAGCATCTGATGACAAAATGGTTTGTGGCTTAGCCATTGTTTAAAGGCCATTCCTCAAATTCCGTGTTTACTGTCAGCGGGGTGAGTTGTGGACTCTGTGACTTTAGCTGTTAATGGGCCTAAACACTTCTGCCAACAGATTAAGCTCTGCTGAAACGTCAAGAAAATTGGCCCAAACAGAGATAGGGAGGATTCTTGTTTAGCTGTTGTTTCATTTGCATGAGAATCATTGTCCGCAGACAATAGCACCTCCCTATCCCCCAAAGTGCGGGCAATTGGGTGAAACTCATTCAATTTCTGTTAAAGGACAGAAATTGTTTGTTTGTTTGTTTCTGGAGGAAAAGAAAAATGCTCATTTTCAACTGCAAGGAGGAGTAGATCAGTAATGAAATCCAACCCCCAAATACCTCCAGCGATGGACTGGGAGCTAACAAGATGGGATGACCCAAAAGAAAACAAGGATGTCAAGCTGTGAGTGTGTTTGAAACAATTACTGTCAGTGGAAGAAGAGGAATAAGCAAAATTACTCTACTTGAGAAGGCAAAGAAGTTCCCTTCTAAAAAAGCTAGATGTGCTTCTGTTATGATTTGTGCTGCTGAAGTTCCCAGGTGATAAATATCCTGGTGATGTTTCAATATTTTGCTGTCCTGACAGGCACTGCCAGCACCTGAACTTCCCCCATGTTCAGTGTTTGGGAGAGGGTTAATTTGATGCTCAGGTGAAATATATATATTTTTTTTTTCATTTTTCCTTCTGTTGTTAAAAATAATGGCCTGGGTTATTTGAATTTAAGCAGCACCTGGAGTCACCAGCCAAGGCTGCAGCCCCCTGGGAGGAGGCACTGACCAGGAACATGGGGAGCTGTTCTCCAGAGAACAGCTGGAGAAAGGGAATCACAGGGATGGAGAGGGAGGACTTGAGGCCACCCTCAGGACTGGGGCACAGGCAGGGAGCCCAGGCACATCTGTGACCCAGGTGAGTGTGTTTGGCCAGGTGTGACTGTGTGCTCAGGGCCACCCCGCGCTGGTGCAAGGAAGGATGAACCAGCCCAGCACCTTGGGGGCTGTTTTCTGTCTTTATTGCTGATTAGTGGCTTGGGATTTAATCCCAGCACAGCATTTGACATTTCCTTTCCTCAGGAGATCCTGCTGTTTTCTTTATATATTGTTTTTTCTTCTATCCCTGATACTTTTGGCCATCACTGCTGCTCCTGGCAGTTACCTGTGGCTGCTTCAAATGCCACTGCATGCGAGGGGATGTTTACATTCCCCCAGTTACATTGTCTTTGAACGGTTCTAAACTTGACTTTGATTAACCACGCTAATAACAAGAGAGGCTCCTTTTTTTTTTCCCTTCTCGTTGTTTTTTTTTTTTGTGAATGTCACTTGCTTGAGTTGAAAAGACATGCTCTTAATACTCACTTTTCATCTAAATCAAGAAAGCAACACTAAGCAAAAAAGTATTTAACTGTAGCATATAGGATTGTAAAGATGGTAATCAGGGACACTGGTAATTGAAGCTTTTGGGGGAGAACCTTTCTTCTGAATCCTTCAGTCTGTTTAATAGGATAAAATTAGCTTGAGTGGCTTGGTGTTTGAAGAGGTTATGATATAATTGGAGCTGCCTCCTGGGTTTGCTGCTGGACAAGGCGATCAGGTGGAGACATGGGAGGGCATGGGAACCTCTGAAGTAGAAGACTCAGCTTCTGCCATACTAATTAGCCTAAATTAGCTATGCCAGTTTTCTGCTTGCTTTTGAATTTCCCTGATAATGCTTTTATCGGGAGCGTAAGGGAAGGAATATGGAAACGCGCGCAAAGTTCGCCGCGGAATGGCAGAGGCGGAGGCAGGCGCCGACGTAAGGCTCAGGCTTATTGCTGCAAGCTTCAGGAAAGAAAGGGGAAAAAAATACAAAAAAAACAGGGGAAAAAGAAAGATTGAATAGCATTAGAAAACAACAAATGGATATCAAGCACAACCCCTGGGGATTTAGAAAGTACTATGGCTCGCGCTCTCGAACACGGAAGTTTACAAAACATCTGTAAGAAATTGATTATCTTGAGGATTATGCAGACATTATTTTGAGGCCCAGCCTCCTCCCCCCAAAGCCCAGCTTTGCTCTTGAGTGTTTAACCCAAGGTGAAGGAGGTGGGTCTCCTCCAGGCAGAACCAGCTCCAGCACCTCTGCCTGTGCTCCATCATCTGCCAGGCCCAGGAGAGGTCATTTGTGCTCTGTGAGCTGCTGCCGTTCCTTAATTTTCACTTCCGACCCCAATTAATCAACTTTAACCATGCAAAGAGATTTGTGGCACATTCAGTATGGCTTGCATAAATCTATTTTAATTGAAAATGTGCGAGGGGGAAAGAAAACAAGGAAGTTTTATGGTTTTTTAAATGTTTTCTTTTTGTCCTGGGTGGATAGGGATGGATTCTGTTGTCAGTGGATGAACCAAGTCAGGAGAGGACTTCTTCAATGGCATGTTAGAATGCATTTTCACAGATAAAAACAGCTCCATCCCTGGGGAAGGGTTGAGGCTATGGGGAGATGCAGTTTTTTCGATCCCGATTTTAGTACCAGCCTTGGTTTGGGGATGGGTATTTGGGGCCAGAATTGTCCATGTCTCTCATTGCACATTCAGATATTAGAAACTGCAGGAGCAAGCCTCACCTCAGCAATCTGCTCTCCTAGAAGGCTCCAGGAGGCCTCCAGTCAGTGGATGAGAGCATGGAATGAGGTTCTGGAAGATCTGCTGGACACCCTCTGAGGGTGGTTCAGGAGCTCTCAGGCAGGAATTTTCTTCTGCTTCCCACGAGCCATTCTTCCACTCAACACCCTTGATTTCTCCCCACCAGGCTGTCCCAGGAATGATTTGAAAAGACATCTGTGAAATAAAGAGAGGATCCCAAGGTCATTTAAAGAGCAGAGTTTGCAAGGCTCACCCAAACCTTGGTTTGCTTATGGTTTCCCACTGTATCTCCTGGGTCACATCAAAGGTTTTTAAACAGACTTGTGTCAACTCCATACTTACAGCAGGATAATGGGGCGGGAGCTAATCTGAGGGATTGTGATGGGCAGGGGGTGGCTTGTGCTCCAGAGGACAATTTCTAGTAAAACTGGACTTGCTTAGACACATTCTGCATCTCAGCATAAGAAAACCAACCCGAGGGCACTGCGCTGTTACTGTTCATCACTGTCTGCTTTCCATGGAAAATCAATAGGGATATCAGGGTTTAAAAACTCTGCTAAGCCATTTTATTGTGGTTTATCTTATTCTTTCTGGAGAGGCAACTGGCTGAGTTCACATTTCTAACAACTGCTTGAGAATGAGTTTGGAAGGATGGTGGATAATGAATTTCCTTCACTGTCTCCTCCATTTCTGTGTACAGGGGAATTGCTCTTTGGGCCCCCTCTTAGCTGAGTGCGCCTGGTCCTCAGTGAAAAATACAGTTCAGATTTTGGCTTTTAGGGAAATGAATCTGTCAGGAAAGGAGAATGAGTCTTGACTTCTCCTCCTCAGACTCCCACCTTCCCACAACACTTGTCCAGGCTTTTTACCAGGTGCAAACACCTGAATCCTACAAACCCTTCAGCTCTGACACAAACATTTTACGTGTTCACTCGAGCGCCTGCACACAGACAAGTGTTGGAGCAGCTTCATCTCCCATCCCCATGGGCCCCAAGGCACCACACTGCTCACTATTACCTGCTCAGCTTTACTGGTGGCTTGGAGCCTGCAAATGTTTCTTCCCAGGAACAGCATCACTCTTGTGAGCAAGTCCTCCCCACACAGACGTTGCAGAGTTTTTTATCGCTCCACTGGAGTCTCTTTACAGTCACAGGGTTTTCTTTTGCATGGTTTGTTGTCTTCTCCAACTATATAGAATAAAGACAGTGGAATGGTTTTTAAAATCACTTCAGTCCAAAACCTGGATTTTTTTAATCTTTCTGCTCTATTCTCTTCCTGGAAAGTATGACACCCAGATTAGATTTTTGAGAGCTGAGAGGAGTATTTCTTAATTAGACAAAAAAGAACCAGGAGATATTTCTTGAGTTTGTTTGTTTGTTTTCTGTCTGACTTTCTTCTTTGGAGCACTATCCTCATTTGATAGAAATGTTTAACTGGTAGGAACAATGAGGCAAACTCCTGAAGGACAGACAGCTGAAGAAGGGACCTCAAGCTGTTGTCCTTGAAGCCAGTGGTGAGTTTTCCCCCTGACATCACAGGGCACATCATCCAGCCCAGCCCAACTCCGGACAATTTTATTCTGCAGTGATTCCTGTTCAGAAAAGGCAGAACTGTTCCCCAGAGGAGCTGTGCAGCACAGAAAGAGCCTTGCACAGGTTAAAGGCTGGAGCAAAACCCCACCAGACCATCATGAAGCCCCTCAGTGATCCCAGCAAAGCAGGATTCCAACATCAGTGACCAGACTGGCCATACTGATGCTAATCTAGAGAAAATGCGGTGGAACACAACCCAGCTCTGACCCAGCCTTGCACCTATTTGAGCAGAGGGGGCTTTTGCTCAGTTCATGGCACAAAAGCATTTATCCCTTCAGTCCTTCTCTGCTCTTGCTGCTGTGCCCAGGAGAGAAAAGAGCTGCAGAGCATGAACCAGCTTTTTGGGAGAGCTCCTTTCTGTGAGGGCAGTGCCTCCAGCTCCCCTGACAGCAGAGAGACACTTCTGCTGTGCTTCTTGCTTGTCCTTGCCATGACTCCTGCAGGCCAGATCTGCTCCTGTTCAGGCCACAAGACACACAGTAAAGCAAGAATCATCTCAGCAGTTTGTGTTGACCCTTGAGCTGAACCCAAAATACCCCACAGGTCTGACAAAAGGGTTACCTGGCTGATATCTGATCTACAAGCAGTGTACTTTTGCCTGGGATGTCCCAGGAGCATGATGATGTAAAGTCAGGATTTTGAGGGGGGAAAAAATAGAGAGGGAAAAAAAAAAAAAAAAAAGAAAAAAAATTAAAAGAAATATGAAAAAAAGGAATCAAGGTATTACTGGCTAAAGACACAAGCACTGATTGTTAGGGAGTGTTGGAAGCTGTTCTCAAGGGCACACCACAGCTGCAGGAGAGAGGGAGCTCCATTCTATGGGCACAGCAGGATGAGAATCCTCAACTCCCATTCCTCCATTCTCCCAACAAACCACAAGGCAAAGGCACATGAAGCTGTTTCCCACCTTCCAGAAGGTGTTTTCTGGCTTGTGTCCCTGTCCCTCCCCACACCCAAGACCTGTGAGAGACAGAGGCAATGCCTGACCCTGCTGCAGGTTTGCTTCCTGCTCCCTTCCAGGAGTGAGGGCTTTCAATCCCAGTGGGCTGAGCCTGTTGGATAGCTGGTGGGGAGGAAAAAAATCCCCTCTGCTTAAACAAATTCCCTCAAAGTCTCTGAGGAGCAGCAAACCACAGCAGTCCCAAAGTGTGTGTGGGATCCAAGCAGCTTTCAGCTCAGCACAGCACGAGGGAGGGCTGGCTCAGCAATGAGAGTCCCCTCCTTGGCTCCATCAGGCAATACAGCAAACAAGTCATGTCTCTTAGAAGAGCAAAAATCTATTTCAGAGCTCTCTCTTTTTTTTCTGTGTGGGTGCTTATCTCTGGTCACTGCTGTTCACCATGTAGAGAAGTCTCTGTGGCATGCATTTCTGAGAGGGCAAACTGTCTAAAATTAGCTGTTAGTTTAAAATAAGAGACTGTGCAGTTCTCCAGGGAGGGGCATTCATCCTCCAAAGGAAACTGTCAAGGATTGTTCAGGATTACTCTCCAGCTGTTCAGGACTGCTGCATCCTTTTAAATTATAATGTCAACATGTCGCAAATAATGTGGAATGACAATGTCTAATTTCTGTCCTGTGAGGAATGGAAAGGAAGGGAAATTGCTAGCATAGTAGATACATACCAGATCTGAGAGACCAGGTAACCTCTCTAGGTGGCTGTAGGAGAATAATTAGCCAAAACATTAATGCAAATGTAATTTTCTAGCTAGCCTGTGAAATCTAGAGGCGTTACATTAAGCATTCCAGGCTAATGCTCTCCAGAATAGTTTGTGTTATCTCTGGGGCCAAGGGATGTAGCAACTCCTCCACTGATTGGATTCCTTATGTTGAGTAGCTGGGGGTTTATTTCCCAAAAGTGCTGCTACCAGCACTGCTGGCTTTGAGGGTGTAATTTCAATGCCAAGTTGCATGAATTGCTTATGTAGAAGTGTCCAAGGCCAGGTTGGATGGGGCTTGGAGCAACCTGGGATAATGGAAAGTGTCCTTGCCCATGGCAGGGGGTTGGAATGAGATGAGGTTTAAGGTCCCTTCCAACCCAAACCATTCCATGATTCCATGAATGGGGAAGAGGTCATGGTCATCACTGACCTTCACACCCATGAGCAGCCCACTGTGAATTTATCCCCTACAAAAACTATGGAATATTTAACCTGACTACGTGACAACACAGGAAATAATGAGGTTATTGAAGTTCATGGGCAGCTTGCATCATGTACATGCATATTCCATCAAAAATTTACTTCAGATCACCAAGAGGAGGGAGGTTTTTAACAGATTTTACCTGGTTTTTTAGGTAGTTGTAGCTCTGAGGACTGAAGCACACACCCACTCTGGGTTAAGGGGTGAATTTGTGGACTCAGCTGAAGAACAGGCAACTCATGAAGTCGTGGTAAATGTGGTTGCTTCAATCAGATGCCCACATCCAGAGCTTAAATATTCTCTCAAGCTCTTCAGGCTGGCTGCCTATAAAATACAAACAATGCAATATGAGCAAGAAGTGTCCCAGGGTACACATTTTAATGCTCACATTCCATGCAGCGTTGTATATTTTTCACGTTTAGTTAAAGAAGTAAATGAAACAGAAAGAATCCAACATGCTTTGCATTCCCTTGCAACACAGAGTTGTTTTGATAAAACCTACAAATGATCAGTATTGATATTAACTTTTTCTTTTTCTCCTTTTTTATTTTTTTCTTTTTGGTAAACTTAATTTGAATTTAGAAAGTCTCTAAATGATAATTGAATCACAAGTCTGGATTAGGATTCTAGCAGCAACACTTGACTTGGTCAAAATCACTGTTATGAAGAGATGCAATTTTTACACAGTACTTCACATTGATTAAGTAATGTGCGAAAATGGAAAAAAAGCATTCGAATCCTAATCATAGTAATTTGCATGAAATAAAAGTCTCCGTCAGGGGAATGCACATTATAATAACTCCTGGGTGTTTTGGTTGCATCAGTGAGCAAAGAAGTTGCGTGCATTTTTTCCTTGTCCTGATAATGCAAGGATTTCCTCTATTTTTAGTGTACCTTAGATTATGTGAGAATTTAGAAATGTGGTTTTGTAGTCAGTGAGAGACTGTGAGACAAGCAGGTATTTTAAGAGCAGCCAGGGCTCCCAGCTGACTGGCAATGTGCATACCTGAATGGAGTGTAAACCAGGGTGTTGTAAACACAGGGAACTCAGCTTGAAGCTAATTAAGGCTCGTTTGGTTTTGACCTGCATCAAACAATAGCACCAAATCAGAAAAGCAGATGCATTTTGGAAGCTACTGAAGTGAAGAACCTTATCTGGAGCCCAGTGGAGTCAGCAGAGACCTTCTCACTGACTTCAGTCAATCAAGGCTCGGAAATGTTGGCGTTTATTTACACAAATTGTAATTCTGGAGTAAAAGGGGTTTTAGAGGCAGCCCCTGCTCCATTGGGTGCACACATCAGTGCTGCTCTGTGCTGTGCTAGTGGCACTTTTATCTGTCATTGGAGCAGACCTGGGAGATCAGGCACATTTCCCTTGGCTGCCATGACCATTGTGCAACCTGTTTCATTTTAAAGAGTTGCTATTTCAAAAATCAATGGGCATCAGCTGCTAATTACAGAAAATCTATGCCTTGGCCCTTCAGGAGGTTTTGCTTTTTTTCCCCACTCACCACGCTGCCTCTGCTGGGGGTTGGCAGCTCAGATTTGCAGCCATAAATGATGAGCTCCTCCAGACCCCTTTTTTACATCTTTGGGACTCTGAACAGCCCAGTGCAGTGGAAGGTATTTCCCATGGCAGGGGCTTGGAACTGGATGGTCTTAAAGGTCCCTTCCAACCCCAAGCATTCCATGATTGTGGAATTCCCTCCAGTTTCCTTCAGGGTAGACCTTGCCATGTGGAATTTCTGGTGGATGGTGTTTGCCCAATGATACTTGGATTCCCCACACTCATCTGGAGATAAATTTGATGCTGTATCTTCTGGCAATGTAAGAAAATAGAGGGTTATTTTAAAAAAAATACTTCCTGTTCGGGAGCTCATTTTTCCCAGTAATGTGATTTTTGTGGGTGGGAGGGGTCTGTCCTGAATGAAAGTCTGAGAGTTTGAACCTCTTCTTCATCCTCCAACAATCTTAAAGAAGGACAAGGGACTCCTCAGCATTTTTGAACTGTCAAATAACTGAGTGTTTTACCTTTCTTAGAGATTTGCACTTGGTCCAAATACTCCAGGCTTGAGATTTTTTTGCCATTTTCTCCTCCCTTTCTGCAAGCTGTGCTTGTGACGGGGGCAGGTTCAAAGGAGGAGGGCCCTTTTATTTTGAGGCATGCTGTACAAAATCTGTTGAGACCTGTGGAAGTCACAGTGATATCACTGCCTTGTATCAGGAGGGATATTTAGTTATCCCCAGCCACAATATCATTTGGGTAATTGCTTCTTGCAGGGGATCAAGGCAGGTGTGGGAGGAAAAAAAGTAATGAACGACTAAGCTTGGAAAGAAAACGTAGGTTGAAGTTTATCTCTTGTTGCTGAAGCTGCCAGTTAAGCTGGGAGCAGGAGGGGGGGTTTGTTTGGGATTTATTCTGGGGGAGAAAGGCCCTGCTGTCTTCAGAGTGAGATGAGATCAAGTTCTGCCTGCAATGCCTCTTACATGTTGTAGTTGCAGGCCAGGAGATTTTTTTTTTACATCAAAATAAAGGAATGGATGGACCTGCACTTATAAGAGAGTTGGCATTCCTACAACAAGCATGTAGGTTGATAAGGATTTTCTTTATTCTTTTCAAAAATAACCTTTCCTGTGAAATGCAAGCTCGAGAACATTATCGGTTACATAGAGAAATCACATGAAAGGCTGCATTACAATAATGAGGAAAAGAGATTCTGAGAGAGAGCAGCAGCAAAGGTACTCGGTGCCTCCTTGGCTTGAGCTGCTCCTTCTCCACATGGAGAGGCTCTCAAACCTTGGGTTTTGGCAAAATCCCACTTGAGGGGGGAAATGAGTGTACACAAACCACCCACCAGTCGTGATACTGGGATCCCATCCTGCTTTCCCCAGGGAATATCCTGTGTGTGGGAGCAGCCTCAGGGTGTGGGAGATGTGTTATGGTAATGGGGGTATCTCAGTTTATGGCCTGAGGGGGGTGATGATTTGCTGTGTTTCTCCTAATTTGAGAACATGCCCCATATAAGAGGGTATTAATGGGGTGATGGCCACCCCCCAGGTCCTGCAAATGCAGCCTTGGTGCTTTAAGGAAGGGAAGTCAAACCCAACGCTCTCAGAAACCATCCTGCAGAAAGGGGAAGAAGAAATTCATAAAAAATAATCCTATTAATTAATGCCCAAATCCTGGTCCCTGTGCACAGCCTGTGGAAGAGCTGTGTGTGTGGAGGAGCAGAGGCAGAGGAAGGGAAGGAAGCACCACCTTCCTCTTCCTCCTCCCGTTTCTCCTCCTCCTCCTGCTGCTATCTGGGCTGCTGGCTCTGCTCTGTCCAAAGAAGTCCCAGGAGCTCCCATCAAACACCACCCAGCTCAGAGCTTTGTGTCTGTCCTTGCAGGACCATGGTCAGGAGCACACAAGAAATCAGGGTGAGAAAATCGCATTTTTTCTTAGCAAGGCAGAGATGAAGGTATTTTGTGTGTCCTTATAAAGAGGGGCAGCTACTTCTTGAAATCTCCTGGCCCTGCATCCTGGTGTCCTCTGACTTTGGGCATTGAGATCCTGATATACTTCAAGGGACAATCCAGATGCACTAAGTTAGGAAGTGTGGAACATAAAAATACCTGAGATGGTCTGAGGATATTGAGAGTGCCTGGAGTAGGAAGGATTCTGGTTTTGCAGAACCCAGTTAGAATCCTGGAGGCAAGTGATTAAACTGGCTGAGACTCACTCCTCAACTGCTCCTCAAAGCCTGAAGAGTGGTCGAGGCTTTCCAAGTGGAGAGTCCTTTGCTCTGGAAGTGATACCTCCTGGTGAGTCACCAAAACTCCTCTCTGACTCCAGGTACAAGTCTTGTTCCCAAAACAATGCTGAACTTTGCCTTTCCCCTCAAACAATTGCAATCTTAAGATCTGAGGCCAAATTTCAGCCAGTTTGAGGGAGGGGCACAAGAGATGCTCAATTTTTCTAAATGCTTTGTAATTTTCCATTTGGGAATGTCCATGTTGAACTCAGGAGAATATAAAAGGAAGCTTCAGCAGAAAAGGTGTGATGGGAAGAGACTGGGAATTTGGGGTAGAACTTCTTTGAGTGGCTTTCCTTTAATTTCTTTTAATTAATGCAGAGGATTTCTGCAAGTCCTGGAAACTCAGAACCTGACCTTTAACAGTTGGGAACCATTCCCATTGCAAAGAAAGATTTTGATTCCCAGCTCTGCAAGGTTGCCCTGCTAAGGAAGTGTAGCAATGAACAACAGCAGTAATAAATAAATTACCCAGAGAATTTAAAATCAGCTGTGAGAGCAGCTGTCCTTGGATGGACACACATTTATGGAACAGGCCCCTGGCGTAGGAAGCCCAAACACAGAGACTGAGAGGTGATATTTGACTTCTCAGCATGAATTATAGAGAGCTGCACTTCCCATTCATAGGAGACATCTTTCTTTTTGAGCCTCACCTTCTGCTCTCCTTATTAATCTTGAGATTCTTCCCCTTGGCTAAACCAGGAATTCAGGGCAGATCCCTGGAGAATTGCTCAAGTCTTGGATCCCCAAGCCCATTCAAGCTGTAGGATGCCACAAGGGCAGTGTGATCCCTGTAGGGTTTTTAGCAGTATCCCTTCTTCTAACCCTGCTCAAGCAGCTCTGGTTTTAAGGGATGCAGGAACTGGTATTAAGATATTCTGAAGCATCATTAGCTCTATTTACTGAGCCTTTAGATGTGTGAGTGACTGCAAACATCTGGAAGGAACAGGTGGAATTCCACTGTACTTTCTGTAGACATTTCTATTTTAATGGTGTTTGGCTTCTCTTTTAATTGAACAACAATTCTTCTTGCAGACCCAAATGTTACTACAGGCATGCCTGAATTTAATTTAACTGGCAACGAGTTTAAAATTATTATTTCAGAGGAATTTTTGATATCAGCTAATGAGGCATCATTTTCTCTGCACATTCTTGCCATTTCCTGAGGAAGCACAGGTTCGGCAGTACCACTGTCCGTCTGGCAGATTGTCCTGGACACTTCTCACCTTGTTGATGAGCAGGCTGGGGCCAGGCTGTGCTGGAATGTGGTGCACTGGAGATTTGGGGGATCATAACTATTCACAGGGTACCTGCTGCAGAGCTGGGCTGTGGCCCCAAGCACCTCTCATTGCTGCCTGGCTTTGCTGTGCAAAGTCAGCCACATCTGGTCGTGTGCTGGTTTAGCACAGATGGTGAAGTGCACTTGGTGGTTTTCTTTGAACTGACAACCAAAACAGCCAATTGCATGCAGGGATAAACTTCTAAAAGTTAGAAGGAAGCCTGAAAAAGTTGCTTATCTTTAAAAAGTAACACCCCAAATGCCCTAACTTCCACAACCCATAAGGAGCTTAAAAAAATGCCAATAATAATTAAAAACAAACAAACAAACAAACCCATAAAAACAAGTTTCCCCAAGCAGCTGTTTCTGTAAAAGTTCCAACCCACAACAAAACTTTTCCTAAGTTGTCAGTGAAAAAATTCCATAATAAACAAAAAACACCTCTCCTAAAATTTGTGGGTTTTTTGAAAGTTTTCCCCTTTTCTGCAAAGTGTCCCTGCTGATGGCCCCTCCAAGTTCTGCAATGGCTGGTTAATTCATCCTTGTAAATTCTGCCTTCTGATCATCAGGAGACCCAAAACATTAATTGCTGGTGTGGTAATGAGATGTTAGGATGCAATGGGAAATGCAGGTCTGGGCACCTGTTTGCTTAGCTGCATTTCCACTGTTCAACAAAACCCACCCATATGTGCTGGGGAAAGCACAAATTTTCTCGCTACAGGCAACTCACCGCAGTCATGTGGAGGAAACAATTATTTTTCATGCCTATTTCTTATCCTTATAATTTATTTTTTATTATTAAATTGCAAGTTTTGCCATTACCTTAACTGTGGTTCATTTATTTTGTGATGGTAGATCATTAAAATGAACTGTGTCCTTCTAAATCCACTTTCCTCATTCCACCTCTGCACACATATCTCAGTTACTCTTTCTTTGTGTCAAGATAACACCAGCCCTGGCTTGCAAGTTTGTTTGCTCTTCATTTCACCCCAAGGACTGAACTGGAATTCCTCATGTGGAGGTCCCCAAATAACTCATTGCTCCTCAGAGATGGGTCCTGCTCAGCTCCTCCTTGGCCTCTACAGCTTCAAGCATCTCTCATGGGTAGTGAATATTGAATTATTCACACAAAATAAATGGTGCTTCCAGGCTGAGCTGGGAGAGCTCTACCTCCAAGTCAGTAGTTGGGTAATCAGCTGCTCGGAGAGACCCAGATTTGTGTCTTTCTGCTGAGTAATTGAGCCCAGCCTCTCCTTAGGGATCAGTTTCTCTCCAGGACAAAGCAGAATCCCAGGATCTGCTGAGCTGGAAGGGACCCACAAGGACCATTGAGCTCAATTCCTGTCCCTGCACAGGATCATCCCCAAGAGTCACACCATGAGCTCAAGGATGTTACCCAAACATCACATTCATCAAAACATTAAGAAAATAGTTTAAAAATGTGAAAGAAAGGTGCTGGATGTTGTTGGAGGATGGGGCAAAGTGAAGTGTTCCTCCTTTCCCACATTCCCAGCTCCACACCTGCTCCTGGCACCTCCCGGCCTGGGCTGGGCGGTGGTTTTTGTGTTTGCACAAAAAAAAAGGTGAGCAATTACTAAGCCACACCTCCGCACACAGCTTCTCATGCCTCTAAAGTTTCTAAAGCCCCCAGTATCAGGTTCCCAAAATCACTGCTGCCCAGGAGGGAGGTGTTGCACAGGCTGCACGGATTTTTCTCCCCTGACAGCAGAGTTGGGCTGCTCTGTGATACTTTTGGACTATGATGTTATTCAGATTTCTTTTTTGCACTGTCTAACCTACTTTTTAAAGAATGTTTTAAAGACTGTCTTTTTTTTTTTTTTAAGGGTTAATCATGGTGGATTTTGCTTGTCTTTTAATTTTAGTGGCATCCTGTGCCTGTCTTCCTTCCTTCCTTCCTTTCCCCCGCCTCTTTTACTTTCTCTCTCTTTCCCTCTTTCATTTTTACTCATGTTTTATTGCAAACTTCCCTACAAACAGCAGCTGACATCTGGTTTTCCATCCCTCTGAACCCAGCAGTGCTGCTGCTCCAAGGCTCAGCTGGTTGGAAACCTATAGGCAGCAAACATTTACATTCAGCATGTCAAACATCATCTGGGACTTAAACCCAGAACGTTGGTGATGCATAGAGATAGATATTTAGTCACATCAAAGCTATTTGCTAATTGCAGACACTCCATCCTTGTTTAATGTTTCATGTGCAAGATTAGTTGGTTGATTTAATTGGTTCAGGAAAACTTATGTTTTAAGGCAAAACATTAGTTAAGATGTAATGTATTCCCTTGTGGAAAATTCCCATAGAACTGAATACATCAGTTTGTGCTCTGTAACTCTGGTTTTGATGCTGTAGTCAGTCTGCCCCCAGAACTGAATGAAACTATTTTTTTTTAATTGGAACTCAACCATCTAATACCGATCCAGCTAGGTATTGGATCTTGTAGGATTATTATAGACAAAACCCCATAGGATGGGGTTTTAATTGTTGTCCACAGTGTGGTTTGGTTGGGTTTGTATTATGGGAATGGGTTTGTAACATATGAAGGGGCTTGTAATTTAAATTGCTACAGAAAAGGAATAAAAAGGGATGTCAGGGAGTAATGCATATAATTCATATGAAGTCCATGTCCGGGATTGCTTGTCTACAGGAATATATCAAATTTATGTGCAAATATATCTGTTCATATGTTCAATGTAAACATTTACATGTGTGTCCTGTTAATGTTCACAGACAAAACCTGCTGGTGCAATACAGGTGGCACAGGAGATTCATCCAGGCTCAGCATGTCACCAGAAAACACCTCAAATCCTTGCCAAACTTCCCAGCAGTGCTGCCCAACCTTCAGGGAAGAGGAAAATTTTAGATCCTGGGCCACACCAGAGAAGAGGAATAATTTGACCCCATCGCTGGAGTCAACCATAAAAGTTGGAACCCACAGCTGAGCTCCCCTAAAATGGTCAGGGATTTCCATTCTGCATTTTTTTTCCTGAAAAGCTTCAAGAGATTCTGAACTCATTTTGCTTCTAAAAGAACATTTTTGAAGCCCAAACCCTCAGTATGCTTCCATGTCTGCACATGAATTTTAAAATGTTGAGTACATGGACCACCAAAAGTTTGTTTAGCTTGAAGTTAGAGATTTGTTTTGCTTAGAATTGAGTCTCTTGATATTTGGCTGATCTCTTTGTACTGGCTTTAATCTTAATTGCTTTTTAAGCTATAATTATGGTGCCACATCCACATGGCTGTAACACCATTGTAGTTTGAGTTGAGTGCATTTCTATTGCAACTTCTATTTTTAAGTGTTTGGGTTTTTAAATTCAGATGTAAAATTTACATACTGCAGCCATGAAACTTAGCAAACAAAGTCTAAGTCGGGGAGAAAATCCTTTTTTTTATCATGTTTGAGAAAATAAAATAATTTCCTGAATATTAAAATAGAGGCAAAAAAAATTAGCTCTCCCCAATGCTGCCATTAAAAAAAGGAAATATGTTCCATTTAAATATCCAGCTGAAATTTTGCATGCCATTACCCCATAAATAGAGACTTACACATTTTAATGTGTATATACCAAAGCCATATTGACACTGCAGACTATCATTGCTCCTTAAGGAAATGTCATGGGCTTTCCTTTCTTGTTTGAACGAGCTGTGAATTTATAATTCTTTCAGCCAGTTGGTTTTAATAAGGTATCGCTCCATTATTCACATTTAAACCGTTCTCTAAGTACCTATTTAAAGACTAAACCACATCAATCCATTAGGCCACTAACACAGCCCAGCTTTTAAAAGGTCCATGCAGGGCTGTTAGCACAGTGTCCTGCCAGCCCTAATCCCCCTCCCTGCAGAAACATTTCTTCTTTTTCTTCGGCTGGGAGAAAGAGAATTTCCAGCCACCGTTTCATAGCATCCCTTTCTCCACACAAACTGAGGAAATAACATCAGGACTGGGTCTAGAGTGGGTGAAAGAGGGAGGCAGTGCTTTCACCAACCCACCTCATCTGTGTTATTAACCCCACTGGTGCACATGCCGAATTTCTGCAGAATTCTGGGAGGAAATGAAGATTTATCCATCTGAAGGCCCTGGGAATAGGTTCTTGCCCCCTTACCATGTCAGAATAACGCCACGTTATGTAAAACAAGATCATTTACACACAAGCACGCTTAATATTGCATTTCTCTGGGTGCTCTTGTGCCAGTTTTATTGAATAAGGGAGATCTGTTGTGTTGGGCTCAATGTCACATTAGGGGACAGATCAGTTGTAAGCAAACAAAAGTTACTCCTGTTTTTTGCCTTCTCACTGCACTAATTTTAGGTTGTTTTACAAGGTCCGAAGGTTCCAGACCAAGCCCCTGTTTGACCAATTTTATTTTTTTTTCTTGAACAACGTAAAAATAATAATAAAAAAAAGAAATAACAA
Source organism: Sterrhoptilus dennistouni (assembly GCA_013397095.1). Taxonomy (NCBI): domain Eukaryota; kingdom Metazoa; phylum Chordata; class Aves; order Passeriformes; family Zosteropidae; genus Sterrhoptilus; species Sterrhoptilus dennistouni. The sequence goes on along the minus strand of VWZU01006076.1, from coordinate 69,726 downwards.
CAAACATCCCAGTCTGGAGGAGAGACCAGGGAAACTCTTGTTGCGCGCAATCTGCTCGGAGCGAGGCGAGAACAAATTCGCCGCCGCTCTGTTTTTCCTCCTTCCACCAGAAAATCCCTGCGAGCAGCTGTTTGCTCCCCCCTCTCCTTCCCACCTCCCAGCCATTATTTCCTGCTCCTTTTCTGTGTAAATAACGTGCCTTTCTGTGGAGGGAAAAGGTGCCTTTCCCCGCAGACCAGGCTCCCCCTCCAGACCCCCCATGGCTGGGGACACTTGTCCCCAGCTCCTCCCGCTGCCCGGGAGCAGATGACGAGGACCTGGAGCCTTCCCAACAATGTATTTTATTTCCCCGAGATGCTGTGGCTCCATAACTCTCCCACAGCCATTTCCAGCCCCTCAATATTATTCCCCCCGCCAACACGCCGCCCCAAGCACCTCCTTTGTGCTCCATTCAAGGTTTATTCTGAAGTGAGACAATCTTTGCCGGGTTGTTTTTTTTTTTTTTGTCTTCTGTCTGCATCAAAGTTAGGACTTTGTTAGGGATTGGTGCTATCGGCATCTGTTACCTCTTTTTCTCAGGGGCTAAGGAGGAGGCTGCTGCAAGGCTGAAAAAGGCTCTCATTCAGCCTGCAATTGCTTCTCTTTGCTTTCCTGTCACACTGTCAACCTCAATCAGAAGGCAATGAAAGTGATACAGAAGCAAAGCTTTGCTGCCTCCTCCTAGAACAAAGAGAGTCCCATAGCCTAGTACAGATTTCACATCCAATTTAACTCTTTGGAAAAGGATTTCAGGAAATACATAGTCAAGAGTTGAAAAAATGGAGTTGGGTCTACTATAAAGGCTAAAAGTATTATCCTGGCTTAGATAAGCTACAAAGATAGGTTGATACTATTTTCTAGCATAAACCACATTAGCTGGCATTACACATTGAGCTTTCTTTACTCGTTAAGTTGCAA
>VWZU01006076.1:53789-66261 GCA_013397095.1 Sterrhoptilus dennistouni | reverse complement strand
TTTTTTTTTTTTTATCCTTTTTTCTCAAGGAGTCGCCTTAATCCAGAGACGTTGTTGGTGTTTTGTTTCCTGGAAGAAAGGGAGGGGCTCTGCCCCGCTCCCCACCCGCACATCTGTGGAGATGTGCTGATAACACGGGATGCTGCTCTTGAGAGGGATTCAGCAGAGATGCTGGGGCAGCCCCAGCCAAGGTAGGCAGAGGAGGCACAGAAAATATCCTGTACCCTCTTAAATTTACTCAGATGATAAAATAACTATTTCTACCAACGTCTGACTCTGTGCAGGAGGTGAGGCTGTACATGTTTTAGTCCATAAAATCCAGATCTGTAATTCCCACCCAGATCCCATATTTTGCTGATTCCCTTTTCCCTGCGCAAACCAGTGGTTCACTTGGCCCCAAAGAATCAGGCAGAAATTTAGGCTGTGCTGATGGCCCAGGATCCCACCGTGAGAGAAGAAAAAATTACATTGAGAAATGCTGGTTTTAACTGTCTCAATGGGAAAAAAAATCCTCCATGATGATTTATTTGGACTAACTGAGCTGTATTCCTGTGAGACCATGGATCTTACTCAGCAGAGCTCGTGGTGAAGTTGGGGGGAATCTGGGCTGACATCCTGACCCACTGATCATATGTTTAAATGGGACAGAAATAAATGTATTTTCCCTTCCCTGGAAATGTGCAGCCTACCTGCTTCCTACTGGGTTTTAAATGAATTCTTCCAAAAAGTACAAAATGTAAAAGATGTACATTTACAAAAATGTAAAATCTTCTGTAATGCTCAAAGACCAACATTCTCCCCCAAAACTGCCTCCAAGTCTTTATGCCTTCAGCATCACCCATATAATAATAAAAATTATTTTGAAACCCACACAATTTATTTCCCATGTGAATTTATTCTCAAGAGTCTTTTCTGCCATTAAACCCAAAATCTAGTTTTCTGTTTGAGTTGCCTGACGCAGAAGACAAAATGAAAATTTGGTACCAAAGGATTTGGTTTTCTCAACAGATTCTTTTAGTACATTGTAATTGATTTTTAACCCCAACACAGGACAGCCCTCCTTCCCTCATGGCAGAGGCAGTGGATCACAGGAGGAACCTCTGCCACACTGGGTAGCTGCTCTCCTTTCCTCCAAAAAGGCTAAGAAAGCTTGAATGGGCAGAAAAATATTCAAATGCTCTCAATATACCTTTGTAGCATGTCCATGTCCAGCCTATTTGCAGGAAAAGGAATATATTTAGGATTCACCTCCCTCTAGCAGAGTATCTCTTGGCTGTGCAGGTTGGAGACTAAAATTTCACCTGTCCTATATAACTTTCCCCTTTTCACACAGGCATAACCCCACCTGTGATGCGAAATACAAAGTTTTCAGCTCTCAGTTGATTAAATGCTGTGGCACAGCTTCTGTGCAGAAGCGGAACATCATTTAAAGTAGTTGGGTGGTGGGGTTTTTTTTTCCACTGTGCCAGATGCATAAAATATATGGTTTTTAATCTATAGCTCAAGTAGTCAACTGCTTGAAAAATGTCACTGACAGTTGTGGGGTTTATGCAAGTGCCAGCATTAAACAGCATTATTTAAATTTCCTTCTAAATACTTGTTTGATAAGTAGGGATATGTATGATTTATTCATCTCACAATTTACTGAAGCATGTTAGCTGGGTTGGTTTTTTTCCCCCTAATTCATACCCTACTGTCACTCCGGTTTTTATATATGTTAGTTTAAAAAGATTTGCCCAATGTAAATAAGAACAATTACAGAATCACAGAGCAGGATTACTTGTGAAGGGGAGAGAGAGAGAAAAAAAAAATAACCATGGCTTGTATTCTCAGTGGCTATTCTATTTGACTTCATCATTAAGGAAAGTATTCAGAGCATCTAAAGGGTGAAGAGTGGAGGAGCGTGTTTTCTTTTCGATATGATAGCTGCATTCAAGTTATTCTTCCCCCTACAATAGATTTTACCTAGCTTTATCTTCATAGGAAGCTGCTTTCAGCTGAAAAGCAGGAGTGAATAGGAGTGTCATGACATAGGATTAACAGTACAACCGGGTAGTAAATCAAATGTTTGAGATGGAGAAACGCGGGACGTGACGCGCGCCAGCGGCCGCGGAGAGCGGAGAGCAGCTCATATGTGATTATCCTCCCCAGGGCCCAGGCTGGCACTCAGCTCCCAAAAAACACACGGCCTGCTTGAACTAGGCAGTCTCTGCAAGGAACCTCAGCACAAGGTAAAACTTGCCCCGGAATGGAGGGCCTTGTGGAGGGCTAATTACAGATGGGACTCGCCTAAGCCTTAGGGAAAGAATAGCGTGAGGAATTTATGTGGTTCTCCAGTTCAGGGTGAGCAACCTGACTAAAGAGAGATCCAACAAGTGCCAAAACTAGAGAGCAAAATTAAGATTTCAAGTCTGGTATGTTTTATTATTTGGCTGAAGCTCAATAGCCTTACAATAAGCAGGAGCAGTGGCCTCTTGCTCTGATCGACAGCATCTGAACCAAATATTGCCACCAGATTCTTCAGCACCTGCCTATCACAGTAACTCACCTACAGCAAGGTAAATGCACTTAATCTTGCAATAGGACTCAAATGCATCTGTAATTCTGCACTTATAGTTTAAATTCACTGCAGAGACCAACTTGCAACACTTTTAACAGGCCCTAATCTCTCTGGTTTCAGTTTGAGACCAAGAGGCATTTCAAATCATCAGCGCTGGATTTATATTGTATGCTTAGAAAACAGAAATGGATTTCCAGGAGGTTTGATTTATCAATATCTAGTCTTTCTGGGAAACATTAGTTTGCATAGGAAAAGGGGTTAAAAGAAGGTTTAAGTGATGTCTCTAATATTTCCTGAAAACTTTGTACAAAAATATTCTATGCCACAAAAGCCCACTAAATATGCAAACTTTAATATACATTCCTCAGTAACAAATGTACAGTTAGATAACACATAAAGAATTATGAATGACTAATTATATTTTGCATATTTACAGCAAAGACAATTAGCAAATAGCTTTTATATGCAAAATAAATGAAAAAGTAATTAAGATGCACTAACTAGAGCAGCAATATCAAGTCTGTTGTCTTGTGATTCATTCCTAACAAACATAATAATTATGCATTCATTGTCATATAATTAAAACAGCTCTGTCCTTTAGAAAACTGGTTATTTACTGTATAATAACCTGAAGAGTGGCAGAAGTTCCTCATAATGGTGAGAAGGATAATTAAATATTTCTTCCTGGTGTCTGCTCACTCAGTTGAGTTTATTATCTTAAACTTGTGCTAGAAAACATTTCTTCTGCAGTTCTAGAAGCTCTTCTGCTCCCTGATGGGAGGCTATGCCTTTGCCATGCCCTACTCCCAAGCCAGCTGTCCAAAACTCCCAAGTGGGAACAGTATTAAAACCCATTCCAGGGTGGGAAAGCTCAGGGGTCTGGCCTAGGGAGGATGGGAACGCTCTCGGTGGGGCCTGGGGGGTCTGTGCTGTGACCTTGGCTGAACTTTTGTGTCATTGCCAAGGATGGCCATATCATATCATATCATATCATATCATATCATATCATATCAATCTCGAATATCATATAATGCCTTAAGTTTGAGCTTTCATGTTTTTCAGATTCTGTGCTGCCCAGGGTTGCAGTTCTGAGCTTCACATTCATTGTCAGTCAACTCTCTTCACAGAGTAGGGAGACAACACAAATCCCTTTCCTGCTGGAGACCAAGGACAAGGGGTACAACTTTCAGGCCCAAAAGCACAAACAATGGTGGACTGAAGGGAGGAACAAGAAGGATGGGACTTCATAACCTGAAGCAGTAATTGGACAGTTAAACCCCAATATGCAAATGGACCAAAACTTGTAAAAATGCAAGACCTCATGTCTGGCCATCCATTTTGTGACCATTTTAAGTCCATCTTGAGTGTAACCCTGGCCAGGCTCTTGTCCTGCCCAAGGTGTATCCTTGAAGGCCTTTTAATAAATATCTACTTGTTTCTCTAGCTCTGTTCAGTCTCTGTTCCAGGCCAGCCTTCCCAAGGCATCCATATATCATATCATATCATATCATATCATATTGTAGATTGGTCTGGGTTGGGCGTGAACACATGGGCAGAACTCCATCCTTGTAGGACCAGGGATTTATTCATCCCACACCTCAGCTCCCCAGCTGTAAGATCACCACAGCTCCACTCTGCCTCTTCCCATTCCCCCTCATTTCCCAGCTCTTCCTACACTTCAATAAAACATAATAAACCATTCAGTCTCCACTGGAACCCTTAATCACTCCCGAGCAGAACGGTAATATCCAGCACTGTAAGCCGTTTCCATAATACCAATATCATCAAGCGCTTCTCTCTTTTTTTTTCTTTTTTTTTTTTGTCTTAAAATTCCGTTTTCCCGTAAACCTCAGCCCACAGGACCCGGCCGAGCTGCAGAGGAGGAGAAACAATGTAATTGCTTGGCTGCACGTAGGGCTGGCCTGGATCAGTAATCAGATTTCCAGGGACTCAATAGGTAAGGGGCAGGGCAGGAGGAGCAGGTTCACCTACGCAAGCTGGGACGGAAGGGCTTAGCTCGTGCTGCTGGTCGGGCTCCATCCTCCTCTCCAAACCCCTCAGCCACTCACCTTCCCCAAAAAAAAAGGGAAAGAGATAACCCATTCTTTCCAATGTTTATCTACAAAGCTGGTCTTTCCTCTTAATTTTGGGGCAAAACTGAACGAGTTCTGCTGGTGGAGAAAGAATCCCAGGCATGGAAGGGTCTGTACAAGGGGGACATGGCAGGATCACAAAAGTTCCAATAGGAGGAGTCAGGATCAGCCCTGCATGGTCCATGCAGAGGGATCCAGGGTGATTTTATTGCTTTTGGTCCTTGTGTCCTCACCCCCATTGCTGGGAGTATTTGGGGTACCCCGATGCTCCACCAGGAGGGATGGGTCAGCTAAACCCTGCTGCAGGAGAAGAGAAATGAAAGGACCACATCTCCCAGGCACACTGGGAATATCCCAGTGCCTGTCACACAGTGACCTCCAGAAGGCAGGGGATTTTTAGGCAGATTTCTTAATACTCCAAGGGGAAAAAAAAATAGAATCCTTTTGAGTTTTGCTACACAATTAATTTACACAGACTTTCTCATCTGTTCATACCTCTGTCAGGAATGCAGTGGGACACCAGCTGAGCTACATGGAAGGATTCCCTGTGCTACACCCTACAGTGGGATGTATTTCTTCTAAGAGAATTACGCATCCTATGATGCTCAAGTCCCAAAGAGTCCTCACCCCACCCCATTTCTAGTTCAACACTTCATGTTTAGAACAGGAAAAGGGGATGAGCCATATTTTCTATTAAATCCTACAGAGATTTCAGTGCCTTTAGGACACACAGTCCTCAAGGCTGACCTGTTGCTTAGGTAGATTTCTCAACAGCTCTGTCTTTCTCTATTACCCTCTCTGAAATAATTTTAAGGATGATTTACATTTCTGCTGAGCAAACAGGGCTTGCTCACTTCTTGCACAGCCAATACCCAGACCAGTGCTTGAGTCAGGTAAGGATGGAGGGGAAATATGGGTAAGTTTAGGCAAATCACCATGATTCCTTGGAGATCCTGACCCATTTTCCCAGTCCTGCAAACCACTTTTACTCCATATGGAGGAATGGGGAGCACTAGCCATCCTGTGGGGTGCATTAGCCACATTATGGGGTGTGTTAGGCACCCTACAGGGACTGTGAGCTTCCCAGAGCCTGCAAGGTGTCAGGACAGAGCAAGTTCCTTGCCCAGCTCTGCACAGAGCTGTCAGGATGACAGACTTAACCTCCCTCTGTCCCTGTTTACCCAAAGTAAGAAGATTGTAAGGCTTAGTTAATGTTTGTAAGTGCCTCAGGGCTCTTATATGATCGGCGCTATGTACATGCGAGTGTATTATAATACATGTCACAGGAAGAATTAATAAAGCATTAATTTGAAGGTAGCAGACACTCATGCATGATAGCCTCTCTAGCTGCTTCTTTGCAGGCAGCCAGAAAATGGCATTTAAGTTAAAATCAGGTTAAAGATAAATAATGCAGTCAATCACTGCCGGGTACCGAGTCAGTAAATATCCATTATATAAAATGAGTCACCAATGAGAACTTTGATAAAATCGGGTGGCAGAGGAAGGACACTGGGAGACACAGTTATGACACATGTTCATTTCAGAAGATATTCTCTTTTAGGAAATGGGGCTTTTAATTTGAGCACCTCCATTTTCTTCATGGCCCTTCAAAATATTGGGAACCCCAGAAGCAGCTGGACACAAAAGCAGAAGGATGCTCCTTTTTCCTCAAAACTTTGGTGGCAGAAAATGTGAGCTCCCAGGGAGGAGCCAGAGAATCCTCTAGGGCTTTATCTGAAATCAGGGTGAGAACCAAAAGCCCTTTAAGCATTCCCAAGCACAGAGGGAGGCATCCTTGTGTTTGAAGTACTGGGAGAAAGTAAAGCAGAGGCAGAGCCGGGTGGGTAGGCCAGGAGTGTGATCACAGACCTGGTAAATCAGGGGTGGCACTGAAGAAATGTTGGCTCTGGGAATAAGGATGGGAATGACTCTGGTCAGGGAAATGGTGATGTGGGAGCAGAGCTTCCAGTGCCAGAGGATCCCTTGGAGAACTCAGGAACCTCTCTGGTGCTTACAGAAACACAGGCTTACAGAGGCCAGTGCCCTATTTCAGCTTTTTTGTTAATCTTGGATCAAAATATGGGATTGGGTTTTTTGGGTTTTTTTTTAACTGCATTCCTCCTCCTGCCACAGAAGTCACCCCCAGACTGGTCCCCCTGGGCACAACCTCAATGCTGGACCAGCAGCAAGGCTTTTCCTCCAGTACAGGTATATTCACCCCTGCTTATGGGGAGGGATAAGGAGCCTTTGGTAAAAAGAATAAAATCAGCTCTTTCTCTCTCTCTCTCTCTCTTTGCATGAAATAAAGAGAGAAAATAAAATTCCAGCAGCTACAAGCTGGCAACATTATACCATCATAATCCAGAAATGAACATTGATTCTGAAGAAGTCGCTTCTTCAAACTTTAACGCAACAATTAAGTATTCCATTGTCATGGCTCAATTAAATGGTATGGCCTGAGAAAATTGGGGATTGTAAAGTGAGGATGGAATGTGCTTTGATCCTCTTTCCAGGGTTATTGTTTCATTAATAAATGAACATGTCATTTGTCTCACCAGAGGGAGCTCCTGCCCTCCAGGCTTTTTCCCTTTTTTGTTCAGGTTTTATAAAGATGAATTTCCAGTGCTCTGAAATACCATGGATTAGTAGTTAAGCCTGACAGCACTTCGGGGAGTAGTGGGCTTAAAGTGCCTCACACAGGTCTCCAAAGCACTTGTTTACTAATAGAGGAAATCAGCGACCGTCTGCAGCTGCTGATATCGCATTACCATTTGGAAAGACAGTAGCTGAGATAACAAATCACACAGTTTTAATAATTACTCCTGCATTCCAGTTTTTTGTTTCCTGCGTAACTGCAAAGGCTGGATTTCTTCCAAATAAACAGATAAAAACAGTATGGAACTTTTATCTTTTAATGATAATGACAACACATCATGTTTCACTAAAAGTTTCCTGCTGAATTTTTTTCTGATTTCTAGAGTTTCAATAAAATGTAATTATACTTTATAATTCCACTCTTTTAATCTTCACTTCAAAAACTATTCACAGTTAGCAAGTTTGCTGGGCACGGAGAGGGGGTGAGGAGCAGGAGCTGACTTCCCCCACATTGGGCTGTTCATAAATTCTGTCTGGGGGTAAACCTGTCATTGAAACGGCACAAACTGAGCTGCTTTGCATTCAAATTAATACCTAGTTTAATTTGAATATAAAATAGCTCCATTTATGTGGTTATTAAGAAAAAGTAACAAAACCGTTTGGCGGTGAATGGATGTTTAAGATAGGAGACACTTGCAACCTATTTCTTTTCGGTACTTGGGGGTTTATTTCTCCTTTTCTTAATCCCTGGGATACTTTGGAATCGGGATGTTTTCCTGTCGATAGATAAAGCTTTTAAAACAAAGCAGTATCTGTGAAATCTGGATGGTTCATTTATACTCTGGGAGTCAAAACCTTCCAATTAACCCAATACTGAATTAGACTTCACATGTTTTGTTTAAATACATCTTCCCATCTTGTCCTTTGCTACACTCAGAAAAAAAAGCCAGCGGTGTCAGCTACAACCTTTTTTTTTTCTAAATAATTTCATAGATTTATTTAGGAGAGCAGAGAAGAGGAGGAAGAGAGGAACACCACAATTAGACCTTCCTCTTCCAACTCAAAAAAATATCCAGACTGAAAGGTAAGGTAAACTTTTCTCACAGCTTTTAGTTTGCTTACCATCAGCCCATGTTCCACTGGGTGATTAAAGAAAGCTTTTTTAAAGCATTACTTCAGAATGATCTTAATTGGTGCAAGGTTGAGCCCTTTCTAGGAGGGGAGGGAAAAGGTTGAATAGCCTTTTCAAGTCACATGAAAGTTTCTAGGATGAATGTACGATAATTAGATTAATAAGTAGCTTAATTTATCACAGCTAAGGATTTCAACAGCCACACATTAGAGCAAGAAAAAAAAGATTAGTGTGATTCCAGTTTGTAAAAAATTGTACTGAAACTTGATTAACCTTAAATACAAAGTGCCTTTCTTTTTTGTGTGTAAATTCAGTAGTTAAGGGGGGGGGAAGAAAAAAAAAAACCCACTAAAATAATCAGAAAAGTCTTGCTCCGTTCCTTTGTGTTCGCTAGCTAATGAGAGATAGCAGGGTTGTGCAAAACAACTTTTCCTGGCGATGTTATTCTTCCCAGAACATGGATTTAGAGGAAATCTGTGATCCCTGCCACTGCCGTGGACCCTGAAGATCTGTGCGAGGTGTGAGAGAACATTTGCAGGGGTCAAAAACATCTCCAGCATCAGCCCCTTTCATTTTAAAATAAGAGAAAAGGAAGCAGCAAGAAAATGGGTGAAATATTTATTTAGATGTGGGTGAAAGTTGTAGCCACCTTAGTGATGGTAGTGCAGAAGGGCTGAGCAGGACCCTGGGTGCCAGGCAGAGGTGTGGGAAACAACTGGAGACAAGGCTAACGAGGAGGGTGCAATTAGGGGTGACAATTAGCAGGACAATATTTGCTCACACAGCTCCAGCATCAGCCCGAAATCAAACGTGGCAAAGGCAAGAGCAGAGTGCAAAAAACCCTGACCCACGGATAACAGATCTGTGTAAAATCCTGCCAGAGCATCCAGCTTTTTCCCCCCACCACCATTCCTGCTTCTTTGCAGGGCAATCCCTTAATAGAGAATGAAATCTGCTTGGCTTTTTTGATGTTGCCATCCGCTGCCGAGGTTGCTTTCGGTGGTGTCATTATTTATCAGCGCCAATGTCAGCTTTCATTAATCCAACTCCTCAACACTCCTATCGCGGCCGGCAAAAAATTCCCAGTGCTTTTTGTGGGCCAGCAGAGCCCACAGAAGGTTCTGGAGGGTGGTGGTGGTGTGGTCCCTGTCAGAGCTCAGCAGCCATCATCATTTTGAGGAGGTTTAATGCAAACCCAGCAATGGTGAAACGTGGGGTGCTGGGTTTGTGGGTCCCCGTCCCGAATCCTTCTTTGAAAGGAGGATGAGAAGGAAAGAGGGATGAGAAGGAAAGGGGAAGGTTGGCTGGCACTCATGGGAAAGCACACATGAGGCTGCTCAGAGCCTACCAAAAAAAAAAAATTTAAAAAATGAAATAAAATGAGAAAATAAAAAAAGCATAATGAAGCAAGAGGGGGCAAAGGGTTTCTTTAATTTTATCTCGCACTTAAGAGATGAGTAAGAGCGCTAATGAAAGGGAGGGTAATTATAGCCCAGATAGTGCCTCTTGCACGGGCTGGAACGTGGGGAAGGTTAACTCTGGCAAAGGGAGATCATACAAATCCAAGTGGCTGAGGGCACTCATGCACCGGCCTGTTTGATAAGATTGATAACTGTAACCAGTAGCTTAGGAGAATCGATTTCCACTGCCGGGGATCTCTCCGGATGCTCTCATCTTTTCTTCTGTTTACATGAAAGTGAAGCTTTAAAAGATGTTTTATCATCTAATGGCGAATATGACACACAGTTACAAACGGAATCTTTTTTTAATCTCGGAATGGGAAATTTAAGCGGGGCAGTGATTCGCTTTAATTATGTATATTGAACAAATTTGAAGAGATGAGAAGAAACTTGTTTTTCAGCCCACTGAACCCAAGTGCTTGCCTGTAATCTAAAATGGATATCTAATTATTGTTTAACATTATTTATTTAGGAGGAGTTACGACCTCTAATTTGCCTTTAAATGATTAATTTAGTGTTTAAATAAAGCTTCTTTTATTTAATAATGTTTTCTTTAACCAATCTTCACTAATGTCAATAAACTCTTTGTTTAACCTTCTTAAAGGAAACATTTCCTCAGCTCCGAGACAATTATGAATTACCAAAACCCATATAGAAAAATGAGCTAAGTAATTATCTAATATTATTGCAGTGTGCTTAAGAAGGGAATATTCCACACCAATACCATAAGACAAGAGAGATGAAGCAAGCTTTTCTAAATACTGAGCATTTTAAGCAGTCTGCCTCTTTTCGAGGTGATAAGGCAGAACAGAAATACCCCAAAATACTCACAGCTTGGTTAAATAAACTCTGCCACTTCCATTATCATCCTAAAGAGGTTCTTGGTCCATGTCCCAGGCACAAAAAAAGCAGCACAAATATCCTCACTCCATATATAGGGACACAGTCAGAGGCAATGCAGGCACCTTCCTGCTGTCCTCAGCCCTCAGCAGGGTACCCTCACCTGTGCCCAGAGTGACTTTGCACCACCAGGGTGCCCCCTGATGTCCAGGACCAGAGGGAATGAGTCAGACATGGGGCAAGGGACCACCAGTCACATCCCAGAAACTCCTCTCCAGACATTTGCCTCTTTTGTGGAGCAGGCTCTCACATTTATATCACTGTAGATATGCTGGCCACTGAATTTTGAAAGCTAAGTGCCTTTTGGGGGGGTGTCACAGAATCATGGAATAAATTGAATTGGAAAGAACCTTTAAAAGTCATCTGCTCCAAGTGCCCTGCAGTGAGCAGGGACAGGTGTGATCACTGTGTATTAACTGTGAGACACCACTGCTACATAACAAATTGTTTTTGTGATAATTCAGGTGCTTTCCTGGCCTTGCTTAGATCCTCTGTACTTTGCTCTGGAGCATGCTGGAGCTTGGAATATCACAGGAAAAAAACAGGCAGCACAAACAAATCAAAATTGGTGTCATGGAGGCCAGTAAGTGGTGGAGGGGAAAGAGGAGAGGCAGAGCTTGCAGGAGGAGCCAGATGAAACAGAAAAGCCAGGAGTGGAAGAAAGTGCTGAGAAAGAGTAAGGAGAGACTCATTGTCCAGAGAAGCTGTGGCTGTCCCATCCCTGGAAGTGTCCAAGACCAGGTTGGATGGGGCTTGGAGTAACCTGGGATAGTGGAAGATGTCCCTCCCATGGTAGAGGAAAGAATGAGATGAGCTTTAAGGGCCCTGACAATATAAACCATTCTGCAGTTCTATGAATTAGGGACTACAAACTGTCCAAGGCCTGAGGTGACACTGGTCACCGCCTGTAGCTCCCATGGTGGAGGTCTGAACAGAGCTGTGCTCATTTCCAATGTGGGAAACGTGCTGCCTGCATTGTAGGCAGAGCTGGAAGGGTTCTCACTTTGAAAGCTCTCCTCTTGCACAACAAAAGCAGCAGCAGAGCATGGCAGGTTCTCTGCAGTCACTCCTTCCAGGTCCTGTTGAGGATCCCAGGAAGAAGAAGAGGAGAAAATTGGAATTCTCCAATTCTCCAGTTCTCCAATCTGGAAAATCTTCATCCAGATTGGAATGAAGAGGGCTGAGCAAGAGTGAAGGGCAGCATGAAAGCCACAGCAATGCAGACATAAAAGGAAAAACTGAAAGAGGGAAAATAGATGTGTAAAAACTTTGATAAGAGCACTTGGCTATGAGGAAGAAGAAGATTGGGAAGGGAGTATGGTGATGAAAAGGTTGAACCTAAATGGGTGCACAAACATGGAGGGGGAATTAGGAACATGATTAACTCTGCATTACTTCAGGGCTTTTGCAAAGTGTCGTGTGTCAGTTTGAGGAGGCAGGAACCTGGCCCCAGTGGCAGATCATGACTTCAGGGATGGTGGGAACTCAGAGTCCATGTGATGGGACTGCCACACCCAGCCAGGAGCAGAGCTCTCTGCCTGCCAGAGACTGAGGGGTCACCCAGGGGTGTCACCATACTCACTCCCCAGCACCTGAAAATACCCAACACATCCCTGTTCTGCTCATCTGCTCTCAATTTCTCTCTTCTTGGAACAATAGATTCCCCTTCGGGCCTTCTTTTATTTCTTTTTTTTTTTTTTTTTTTTTTTTTTTTACTTTTTTTGGGTTTTTC
>VWZU01006076.1:21801-53775 GCA_013397095.1 Sterrhoptilus dennistouni | reverse complement strand
AAAAAATAATTCCCCTTCGGGCCTTTTTTTTTTTTTTTTTTTTTTTTTTTTTTTTTTAGTTACAATTGTTGGAGTTTTTGAGTATTTTCTCAAGTCTGGATTTTATAGTTTCAAATTTTTCCCCAGCCATATGAACTAAGACCTCACCCAGGTTGTAGATGTCTAAAACAAGAGAAATCTCTAATCCTTTTTATCAACAATGTGACACTGAGATGGCCCATTTGCAACTGGCTTGGTAGGAAGAATATCCATGAGCAGCTTATTCCTTCTCCTCCACCTCTTCCCAACACCTGTTGTACCCCAGTCCCTGAAAACTCAGAATATCAGAGGCCACACAAGCACAGAGTCCAGCTGATGTTATCAACACAAGAGTCCCTTTTAACACTCACCCACAGGCTGATCTCTGGGTAAGGGATGATTTGGATGCACAGCATGAATCAGGATCATCTTGGAGACCTCCAAAGTCTCTTCCAGAGCTGGGATGAGCTCCCACCATGACATCTCCTCGATGCTGGAACAGCACACGTAGAGTGAAGACTTGAATCCTGCCTTCACCTTTGCCCTTGGTTCTCCATGTAGGTTCTCTTCCCATGAATGCAGCTGTGCCCACCAGTACATAAGTTCCAGCAGGGACAAGACACCCACAGCTCCTTTGAGAAAGATGAAAGAAAAGCTAGTGAGCAAATTTGTCTCTAAAAATCTTCATCCCACAGCCCCCCCTCAAACTGCTGCCCCTGAGATATGATAGGAAGCCAAGCACAACCTCAGCTGGGTCACAGGTAGATGGGGAGGTGTTTTTTGTCCTCGGGCAGCCTGAGGTGTCAATCCCTCCTGAACACAGCCTGTTAAAGAGGGATGTCCTTTTAAATTGCCATTTCCCTCCGGGCTGCTGACTCCAGGAGTGGCCAGCTGCTCCTTCCAGGTCAAGGAGGGGCTGGTTAAAAGGTCCTGCGCTACCTTGGGTGCAGCAGGGACAAGTCCCTCAGGACTTGCTTGGCAGTGCAACAACATCCAGACCTGACCTACAATACTCACTGGAGCTCTCCTAGGGTTAGAAGGTGATATGGTTTGTCCCAGAAGACACAGGAGGAATTTTGCTGACAAACCCCCCAAAACCTCTGCTGTGATATGCAGAAGTCCCCTCTGTCAGCCCATGTGCAATCCTCAAATAGGAACAGGACACATACAGCTTTTTTATTATTGTTGTTAAAAAAAAAAAAAAAAAAAAAAAAAAAAAAAAGGTGGTATTGTGACTTCTTCTGAACCCTAGACAGGTAAGAATAAATTACACTTAGAATATACAAAAATATTGTACTTAAGTATAATAAGTATAATAAAGTGAAACGTTAAAGTGAAGAATAAAGTGAAGGGTTTCTTGCACCCACCACCTCTTTAGACAGGACTTGCACTGCATTCTGAACTGCTAGAGAACCTTACTAACCTAAAATAAGTAAAAATTTACAAACCTAGCTGAAATAAAACAACTGCTGCTTAGCAAAGAATTTACTTTGCTTCTTCCCTTCCGCTTGCTTTTAACCAGCCCTGCAGAATTCCCAGTGCCTGCATCGATGGGAATGTGTAATATTGTTTGATGAATGAATAAAATATCAGGAAGGAAGTGTCTTGTTTGTCTATGTCTTCATTATCACCTTCCCCATCCCAGAGTTAGTGGATGGGCTGTGTGTGGACCAGTCTGTTCTCCTTTACTGGTCATCCACTGTTTGATTTGTGCTCTCAGCTGCAAGCTCTGGACATAGGTTAAGATCGAAGGTGTTTGACTCTCTACAAACAGCAAATAAAAAGATAATCCCTCCAGAATAAGTTCAGAGTTTTGCCAGATTTTGCTTTTCCCTGAGCATCTCTATTTTAAATCTGAAGCAGGGGATCATTCAGATGATAGACCATCATATTTCCCTCTTTTTCCCCCTTGTGATTATTCAAACTGACACTATTATGGACTTTGCTCTGGGACTGAAAACTCAGATTGAATTGGTCCACTTTTACAGTGAAGTGCAGAATATGGAGCTGTTCTGGGAAGTGGGAGGAAAAGCCAATTAAAAATAGAAAGTTTTTTTGAAAGACATGCAAAACCCCTTAAGACTTGTAACCACTCTCACTAGAAGAGCTGTGCAAGAATCCCTTCCTTCAATTCCCTGTTTAATCTCTCCTTTTATAAGCAGGTAATCTCAGATTATTTACCAGCATCTCATTTCTAACTCACAAGAAACTCCTGGAAGCCAGGAAAAAAAAACCCCTCTCCATCAGCCTGTTTTTGTTTTGCTCTCATGTTTATTTTCATCTTAACATTAATTGCCCCATAATATCTGCTTGGTTTTATCAATTAGCCTTTGCAGTGGGAAAATATTTTAGCGCCTAATACAGCGTAATGATTTTTTTCCCTATTTGCCAAGGGGGTTATTAATAAATGTCCCCACTGGGGTTACAACTCTGGTGCTCTGGTGTTTGCTTTAGGGGAAATGAGGGATTGGAGGAAAATCCTAACCAAACTGAGCTGTAATTAGAGGGAAAGCAGCTGCAATTAGAAGTATATGTTCAACGACACCCGCAGCACTCGGGGACAAACCTCCCCTCCACTCGGGCAGGGGTGGCAGAACAGACTCTGATGCTGAAATGAAAGGGGAAAACTCTTACTTTTCCTCTTTCTCAGGGTGTTGCATCAAAGATTTGGGCTGTCTGCTCATCACATTTCTCCAAGGAAGATTAAAAAACCAGGAGAGGTTTTTTTAGCAGGGGAGTGCTGGCCTGGCAAAGCCACCAGCAGACTCCTCCAAGCCGGGATTTCACCCTGATCTCTCACTCCCCACTATTTGTTTAGCCTGAACTGCTGCCATCAGCTCTGCTGGGCTCTCTGGGAAGCTGCCAGCCAAGCAGCCCCTTCAAGTGGCACATTTCTGTGCACATCAGACATCCACACCGTGTCCCATGGAGTGCTCCTCTGTGGCTGCAGGTACTCCAAGGCTGGATGGTGGATCCTGGCAGACCTCATTCTCCTCCCTGCTGCTGCAACAGACTTTGTTCAGGAAGGAAAAAAAAGCCAGCCACCAGCCCTCTCGCTTTTCTGCCTGCTACAAATCTAAATTCTCCAGCACCAGGAAACAAAGCAGCTCGTAGACCATCCCAGAAAAATTCGATCCCATCGGCAGATACAAGTTTCTGGAAAGCCAAAGAGGAAGGAATTCTGCAGCCTGTTGAGAATTCAGGCTGGTTAAAATGTTAGAACTTGATGTTATCAATCAGCCGAACAACAACTTTAACAATAAGCAGCAAGGGCACACAGGGAATTAAAAAATGCAGCAGATGTGCAGTACTGCTTAATATGGCTTTTAGCTTAATTCATCTCATTGCAGAAATCTCATGGTTTGGGTTCTAAACAACAGCTACTGATATAACCTTTTGTCTTTCCCTGGGTTTTGTTGGTCAAAAAAACCCCACAAACAAACAAACAAACAAAAACCTCAACCAAATAATTACTATTATAGCACTATTAGCTTCGAGGATTTACAGCTTTGCTTCTTTCACAGCAGAGCTTGGAAATAATAGAATTTACTCTGGGAAAATCTGACTGTGTCCTTGCAAGTCTCTGTAGGGCTTTTCATATTGGAGTCCCAAATAACAGATTATTCCAGCATAAACTCCTATTCTGTTCTATTCTATTCTATTCTATTCTATTCTATTCTATTCTATTCTATTCTATTCTATTCTATTCACCTCCCACCCCACCACACATGAAGAAAACACAGAAAGCAGCAGTGAAATGCAAGGGTATGTCACACTCTTGTCCTCCACCACCTACATGTGACAGAGCTCATCCTACTGCTGGATGCACAAGAAAGCAGATTTCCCTAAACACCCCCCAAAAATTCAACCTCACTCCTGCGGATTACTGAGCACCAAAAAAGGCACCCAAGTGAAGATGGGGCTTGTTGCCCTCCTCCAGAACAGCATCTCCTCCAGATCCTGGATCTCTGTGTTTTGATCAGAAGAAGAGTTCTGGTGGACCTGGGGACTGCTGCTTTGCTGTGTGAATGAACAGAGATTAAAGGTCACCAAATGAAAAATTCAGTGATTATTTAATTGAAAACCAGTCTGAGATCTGTGTTCAATAGTCGCTGGTGAACATCTTGCCTGGACTCACAGTCTGTAGGACAGTGTGGGAGGAGCAGGCACCCACACCACTGTTTTGGAGCAAGGAGCACAGTCCATGCCAGGCACTTGTATTTTATACCTCACTTGTACTCCCAGTAAAGCACCCAGGAGCTGCAGGGAAGAGTTGGGACCTGAACCTGCACAGCTCAGCACCTTTTGCTGTAAACCAAATATTTCTGTCCCTTGAAAAGCAAAGACAATATTTCCATCTACTTTGGGAGGGCTCAGCTGGCATCTGCTCTGATTCCTGTCCATGACTAAAAATTTCTTCAGAACCATAACCTTTCCAAACTGCCATCAAATCTCCAATTCCAGACACATCAGACAACACTTGCCTACTTTTATTTCCTTCTTATCCTTCGGGGGAGCAGGATGGGTGTAATTACGTGTCTTTCCATAGAATCTCTGAATTGTTTGGATTGAAAAGGACCATAAATACCATCCAGATCCACCCCTTGCCATGGGCAGGGACACCTTCTAGTGGACCAGATTACCCCAAGACCTGTCCAACCTGGCTTTGGACACTTCCGAGGAATTTGCTTCCCCGTGTACCTTTAATGACACACACACTATTTGCTCACTATACATGTGTATTACAGAGCTTTCACACTGCCAGAAGTTTACAGTGGATTTTAAAAGTTGTTTTAAAGGGATAAGCATTATTCTAGGAATGTGTGTGCACACAAACAAATGTATTTAGTACCCTGTGGGTCCACATATTCTCAATAAACCCATGTGGTGCTCTGTATCTAAGCACAGAGCTCAGCACTGGGCCCTTTCCCCACTGTGCTTGAGGGTCTAAAATGAACAACAGGCTTTTAAAGCTACATTTATTACCTTGCCACCACCAGGAACTGCCCAACCTCATGCAGCCGCTATGACACAGACGTTAATTTTCACTTGCAGCTGTGGCAATTAGAAAGTGTACTTAATAGAGTGTCATGTTAATTGTTGCAGAGTTAACCAATTTCTCCATTTAATTGTCAATTGATTAACCTATTGAAATGGTAAGTGACTCAGTTTCCTTCCAGAACAAACAGCAGCCACATATTGTAGCTTCATCCAGCTGGAGGGGGTACTCTGTGATTTGCTCAGCCTCAATGTGCTGGTATTTTTCTACACCTCCCTGAGCTTTTAATTAGATGAGCCAATTTTACATGTATTTGTCTGCTGGAAAGGTTATCTGTGCTGGAGCTGACCTGCAGAGACAAGGTTGAGCCTAGCAGTCTTAATAGAAAAGGATTTCAGCTATGACTGCTGTACTTGATTGCATTGTAATGGTAATTAACTTGAGACTTTGCCTCCCTCTATGTTTTTTTGTAGCTTTAACTATGCAATGAGATGTTTCCTCTGTCATATATATGCACTTATTAAGCTCTCATTGGATTCTAATATGCATGCAAATAGTCAAGAGTTTCTTAAGGCTAATACTACACTATGTAGATTGTAGTGCCATTAAGTCACTACAAAGATGTAGCCTGCAGCAAACTTATAAGTTTTTTTTCTTTCCTTTTTCTGCGAGCACATGCGAAGGTTTGATTTTCCATTTTTGCACTTTTTTTCCCCCAACCTAAAGCAGGAAAAATTTCCTCTACATGCTTTAGCTTCTTTTCATCCCAAGCGTTCTGCGTGCCAGAGCCCATTCTGGCGACTTTTCCCTCTCCAGTGAGCCTAAAAAAGTGCTTATGTTTTAAAAGGAAGACCCTGATGTCCTTAATTCAGTTTTTTTCAAGTTGGATTGTAATCCATGCCCGTTCTGAGTCCTTTCTGGGGGCGGCTCGTTTGAAAGCCCTCGGTATCTCCTGTGTTCCTGCATGTTCTTTTACAGTACGGCGCTGTCGTTTAATTACGAGACAATCCCCCACAACTGAGCAAGCATTTTCATCATTGATAATGTTGGTAGCAGGCAACTGAGACAAAATGATTACAAACCTATGTTGCACTCAATAGTCCTTTAGAGGATTTCTCTCTTAATAGTCCTGGATCATTCATGTTTGGTTCAGTACATTTGTTCTTTAAAAAAGGCATAGATTAGAAGAGTTTCAGGGTAGGTTAATAACTCAACTGAAAATGGCTGCTTGCATTGTCCAAGCCTGTTCCTGCAGTTGCCTGGTGCTTTCTTCAGTTCTTCCATACCGCAGCTTTGGCCCAGTTGGTAAACAGCTTAAGTCCAGACATCTTTTCATTCTCCGGCGCAGCGGATTGAAATAAAAATGCATATAAGTGGCGACTGACTGGCGCTGGCCTGACAATAGCCTGTAACATTATGCAAGGGTATTTACATAGGAATAAGGCCTTGGTAAAGAAGATAGGGGCAATTAATGACTAGGGCCACACATATAAGGAAAGTTTGTCCAATCTTTTCTTCAATAAAGATCTTTTGTAAAGTGCTATGGAAACTCATGGAGGCCCCTAAACAGACTAGGAGAGGGACTTTTGTGGTGGGGCTTTCTTGGTTTCTTTTTTTAGCCCGGAGTTAAAAGGGCCAAATTTTGTAAAGGTTAAATGTAATTCTCCTGTGGTGTTGAATTTTTACTATTGTCATTTCTTTTTTTTTCCACAGGATTTGGATTTGTGTGGGTTTTTTTCCTTAGGAGAACATGTGGAGTAGAGAAGTAAAATGAATTATGTGCCTCAGCCGGGCAGGGTGGTGGAAGTGAAAGGTTTGGAGGAGACCTGTCACAATGCTTGACTCCTGCTAGCACAGGTTTGGAATTCAAGCTAATTTGTAAGCATTTAGAGCCTGACTCTGACCTCTCTTACATCCCAGTAGTGCTGCTGGTACTGCCAAAACGCTTCCCACCTTCTGAATTCATCTTTTTCCTCCCTTTTATCCAGATGGATTTGGCCATGAGTGATTCTGACAAAGCAAGGAATCCCCATGTCCTGGCTCCGGGTGCCAAAGGCGGAGCACCATCCACAGCGGGTGATGCCAGGGACGTAGCCCAGGGCAGAATGCAACCCCATCCTGCCAGATGGGAAACTCTCCCCCGGGCTTGCAGACACCAATAATGAGCCCCCTTCCCTGGGGGAGACCAGTCCACATCCACCCGGGGCAAGGATGGCACAAAAGAGCCGCAGCTGACGTTGCCTCCTGCACCCGCGGGGCCTCGAGCCGTGGGTTTGCGCATCCCGTCACGGTGTGGGCACAGCAGCACCTGGGGTCTGCAGCCACTGTGAAGGGGCTCTGGAGAGCCTTTTCAACAGCACCATGCACTCCTTTAGTGCCTCCTTGGCCCTCCCAGGAAATTCAAGCCACTGTCTTCTACACCTTCACTGTCCCCGTCGAAGTTTTCTCCATGGCGCATCTCTGGATGGCAGCTCAAATATTCCCACATCAGCTGAGCAACGTTAATTTCAGGTCCATCTCTTGGTGTTTAGGGACTTTGCTCTTTTTATAATGAGTGGTGAGGGTTGACTCTGTAATGTTTTTAATGCTCTATTTGGAGGTCTCTACCTTGAAAACAGAGCAGATCTTCCTGCTCAATCCATTTATGTGTCCAGGAAGTCAACGCTTTGGTGGACATCAATGAGGAAAACCCCATGGATATCTCTAAGTCCTGCCAATTTTTCCACCATTTCCTGATCTACTACTGAATCCTTTTTCTCTCAGGTAGAGATTCTTAGAGCAGAATGTAACTCCAAGAAGAGAGATTTCCCAGGACCCCGTGTCATGCCACTTTCTTTCTTTAAAGTAGTTTTTTAGAATCAAGTCTCTCATGGAAGTTAATTCATAAAATGCTTGCTGGACATTGAAGAGAGGGACGTAAATGTTACCACCACAAGTGCTTGGTTCCTATGAGAGGAGCGTGCAAGGAGCAGGGAATGTGTTTCTGCTGCAGCCCCAGAAAGCTGGAGAAATCAATGCTTCATTCAAGGCTATTGATCAGTACTAAATTAATTAGACTTCAAGGCTTATGGCAGTTGATAAGACAACTTGTTAATTTAGTCAATGATAGTGTTTTCCCTAAAGCAGCAAATACCCTCTTTCTCAGAAAAGACATTTCTAACACTTGCTACTCAACTTTTTTTTTTTTTGCTGCCCATCTCTCTTATTAAAAAAAAAATAAAAAAAAGACATTCACTTTACATTTAAATTAAGATAAGAATTGGACAAGGACCTGCTTCCATTTATCCTGATTTGCCTTCTTTTTCTCCAACATAGAAGAAGGGTGTAGATAACATCTGAGGTAATTTAAGAAGACGGCACCATAGCATTCAGCTCCCTTGGCCCAGACCCGTTGATGGGGGATGTTCATTTGGGAAAGCTGCTGGGGAGAGGAGGGAGGAGGGAGCAAAGCCACTTTCTGCATGTGGGTTGGTCGCTTTTTTTTTTAGTGGCAAGCCCAGAGGTTTTGCTTCCCAGCCTAGGAGGATGCTCATGGCCACTGACAAAGGCACGGGCGCTGCCGGTCCCGCGAGCGGTGAATGAGATGAAGATATCCCAGAATACCCTGGACATGGGGCCATATTTCCTGCTGGCTGGGAAGGACAAAAGGACAAAACCCAAGGAGTGCCGGGGTCCCACCACCAGCTCCTGGAGGCACCAGTCTGCTACCAGCAGCACTCCAACCCTCGGAGAATGCTAATAAGCCACTGAAGAGCTCAGCTTTCCTGCCATAATTCTATAGCGCCGTTGAGGACCCCATAGTGTTCACTAAATAAAGACAACTAATTGAGAATTTTTTGCACATTTTGCTCAGTGGACTTGTTGTTCAGGCGGTTGGTTGGGGAGAATGTCCCCCTACTGACAACAGGGGCTGATTGTTTTGGCAGCCGCCGGGTTAGCGCCATTGCCCGCGTCTCGGGCTGACTTTCCAAGTATGACAAAAATGTTTAATTTTGGAATTTTTTAATTTTTTTTTTTAATTATGTGGCTGGGAATTATTTGGGCTACGTGGAGAATAGGCCGTCCAGTGTTCACGTGACCAAAAGAGAAAAAAAAATTTAAAAATTGCTGGCAGAGTTTCTCACAATAAAACCTTTGGTCTTTCTCTTTCTCTCCTCTGCCTCTCTTCCCCCCCTCCCTTTTTTTTTTCCCTGTATTTTCTGTGGTGAGGCCGACATTTTTTTGTCTGCAGGTGACACTTTGATTGAAACTAAAATTAATAAATCAGCTGAAAAGCTCACACCTACAGCTCACAGCAGGGCCTTGAAAACACGGTTATAAAGGGAGCTTTATGCCCTTGTGTAAAGAAGGAATAAATTACAGAAGCACTTGTTGCCCTTGGACTCGATTTTGCTTTGCAGGCTGGTATCTTATTTTTGGAGCTTATTGTTAATCAACAGGTTCCTTGTAGGTTTAGCAGGTGACTTTGTTATTAATCTCCTATTTGACCACTATGGCATATTAATGAGGTAGGCTCCTGGATGTGGCTGTCTCCAGCACAAGGAATTAGTTTGAAAGGTGCACTCCTTACTCAATTGCCCACAGTTAACGATGCTGCAGCCCAAATGCAAAGTAGCATTTTCTACAGCTTGTGTAGCATTAAGAGTGTTTTACTAACATTATGTTCCTCACTGTGCTTTTCTTCTGTTGTATACTTATTTCTTCTCCATGGAGGGCTATTATCAGGCTTACTGGTCCTTCCTTCTCTTTATATTTTGGGGGGCTTTCTTCATTTTTTATTCCCCTAACAAAATCGAGAAATTATATATAAATGACAAAATGATATCCTTTCTTATTAATGTGCACCTTGGTTTTAATTAAACAATTCCAGAGCACTTTGGAGTACCATTGGATTTAAATACAACACTCGGCTCAACATTTCCCTTCAAAACTGGCTTAATAAATATCATTATAAAGTGCAGGAATTCAACCAGCCCCATTTCACCTTGTATTTTGGGTCTGATTTAAGCTTGGAGTGAGGATACCTATAGGGGTACTTTGAGAACATAAAGAAAAGCTGAGGATTTAAGACTTAAATTTGTAATTACCAGGATCTGCCGAAATACATAATATTATGAGCCAGGCTACAAAACACCCTGGTGGAAACAACAGCTTTGTTGTAATACAGTAATTTCCACATTCCAAGGAACGTGCTCTGCCTTAGATGGCTATTATTGGGGTTTGCTTTCATAACTTTCAGATGTGTGGTCTACCTCCCAAACAGACACATTTTCCTATTTAAATTAGCACTGTCAGGCTTATGCCTGCAGATTCCCAGCTTTTTTTTTTTTTCTTAACAAGGGCTCTCACACGCAACAGCATATTTGTGTCAGGTTAGATGTCAGCCTTGAGTTTTAGCCTGAACCGTAAAATATCTGTCTTTTATGGATTAAGTTCAAAGTTATCACATTACTTTAGCTTGGTACATGGGTATTCCTCTTCTTTGGCCTCTTTCAATTGGAATATATATATAAATATATATATATATTTTTTTAAGGTAGCAGAAATGAAGTCTTCTACACTGTGTGTGTAAGAGAAAAGTTATTTGAAGTATTAGTCACACGCAGCAAGGGTTAGGAGCTGGCCCCTTCTGCCTCTCACATATAAGCCTGTAAAAAGATGTACAGTCCATATTTAAAACCATGTTAGAATTTTGATCTATATTTTCAGCAATCCGAGTCAATTTATTCTGCAGCCACCACACAGTGCTCAGTCTCAGCCTCTGACAAGGGCTCAGCTAAGCTGAGAAAGATGCCCCAAAAATGATGCGCTGGAGTGAAGCATCCCTGTGTACAAACAGACATTCCTGGGTATGGGGGGACAAACCATGGGGGAAAGATGGAATTCATCTGCAGACCCTGCAACATCCTGGCCACAGAGTGGATGTGATGAGCAATCATGATGAAACACCCAGAAACACACTCACAAACTTGGATCCCATCCAAGGTGCTCCCAGCAGAGGACGTGTCCAGCTCATGCCTGTACCTCTAAGTCTCCCCAGGATGAGCTGATAGGGCTCTTTTTCATGCATCAATAATTCAAACAGTTAGAACTAAAGGGAAATCTTCCCTA
The DNA here is from genome assembly GCA_013397095.1 of Sterrhoptilus dennistouni. Classification (NCBI taxonomy): domain Eukaryota; kingdom Metazoa; phylum Chordata; class Aves; order Passeriformes; family Zosteropidae; genus Sterrhoptilus; species Sterrhoptilus dennistouni. Next base: position 42,647 of record VWZU01006076.1, on the reverse strand, counting down.
TTTCCAGCAAAAAAAAAAAAAAAAATTACCTAACCACTCTTTGGCAGGGGTGGGGGGGGAAGCACACAGAAATGTGGTTTTGAGCTCTGAGAACACACACACTAATTACTGCTGACTTTATATTGTGTTTTATTTTTAAGGAATCACCGTTTAAGCAGTTTGGCTGGATTGCTGTTCAAGGGTTTTGTGTCAGGGTCTTGTTTGTCAGGGCTCAAGGAATTGAGAATTTTTACGGCACAGGCACAGCCCCCTGTAAATCAGGGCTGGTCTTTAAAACACTGGCAAACCCTTCAGTGAAGTGGTGTTAGCAGGGGCTGCTCCACAGCCTCTTTCTAAGGAGGAATCCTTAATGTAACACACATTTGGGAGCCCTTCCCATCCCCAGCCCCCATCTCCCCAGAACTACTTACAGCACAAGGAGGTTTGAGCTTATTTTGTCTTTTCACAACTTAGCAAGATCAGACACATTTCTGCAATGCATATGCAGATTTTACCTCTTGTTACTTTCTCTAATGAGCTTTCACTTAATCAATTTGACAGTAGCCTTTCTTCCTTTTTGCTTCGCATCCACTAGGAAAGTATTCAGGAAAAAGTGTTAACAGTTTCAAGGGGTATTAGCAAAATGAAATGGTGGCACAGCCAAATTTAGGAAGATCGCAAGAGTGCTTTAAGAAAAGAAAAAAAAAAAAAAAAGGAAAAAGAGAAGTTAAAATGGGGGATGTGGATTTAACAAGAATGTTTGTCTAGGAAATGAGCACGACTGCAGACACCACTTTTTATTTCTTGCAAATAGTTTTAAAATTATACTAATAATGAGCAGAGAAATCCTGATATTAAGTAATTATGCAGGTTATAGAAACAAGCACTTCCCTTGATAACATGCAATCACTCTGAAAATAAAAATATCCTCTTTAACGGGCTGTTGGATGCAGGCTCCAGTCTGAGCCAGTCTTGCAGGACAGGGATGCTGGATGTCCCAGTGACCTGTAGAGCCATGGGAAGGTTTCTGCAGAGCCCTATCAATCCTATACACCCAGGTTATCAAAGCCAGCTCTGTATCCAATGCCTGTGTGGAGAAGTTTCACAGAATCCCGGAATGGTTTGGGTTGGAAATGAATTTAAAGCCCATCCAGCTACAATCCCCTTGCCATGGGCAGGGACACCTTCCAGTATCCCAGGTTGCTCCAAGCCCTGTCCAGCCTGGCCTTGGACATTTCCAGGGTGGGAGCAGCCACAGATTCTCTAGGCAATATTTCCAGGGTCTCAGCACCCTCACAGAAAAGAATTCCTTCCCAATATCCCCTCTAACCCTGCCCTGCAGTTGAACCCATTCCTGCTTGTTCTGCCACTCCTTGGCCCTACCCAAAGTCCCTCTCCAGCTCTCTTGGAGCCCCTTTAGGCACTGGAAAGGACTCTAAATTCTCCCTGGAACATTATCTTCTCCAGGGCACCCTGGATTTCACAGTGTCCACAGGCACTTGCTACTAAAATGCACCCACAGAAACAGAAGTCAGTGCTCTACATGGCATGAATTACCCCCAAAGTGGAGCTGCTGCACGTTACTGAACGAGCACTTACTCACTCAATGTCATCACTAAGCTGAGGACATCACTCAGACATTAAGTTCATAACAGCAAAGCGACAAAGCACTGCTGACACCACCCTATTGACAAGGAACACTTTATTGACAAGGAGCTTGAGCCAGGGCTTTCATGACAGCCACAGTCTGCAGGGAGAGGGCATGGGCAGGAGGAAAACACTAATGGAAAAATGTCTTGGGTTTCCCCCCAGTCAACAAACCCACTGGAGTCTCCTGGCCTGGTCTGGCTGTCAGACAAAAAATTCAGAGCCCAGTTCCTGCTTGTCAGGTGGTTCAGGTGAAGTAACCAAGTCACTTCCCATATGACCCATGGGATCACAGCCCAGTTTGCAGGATTAGACATACAGGGACATGCAGGGAGTGAGGATGCACCTGAGAAAGAGGCTTTCCTTTCTCTTCATGAGAAATTTATGTCTCGATGCCATAGAAGGTGCAGCCTATATTCAGCACTGTTTGCCAACAACCCTTCAGCTGATGTTCTGTTTCTTTTCTAAAATGGATTCCTTCTTGCCTGTCCTCCAAGCCAGAAAAGGTCCACTTTTCTGCCCAACAATGACCAGCTCCACAGGTAAATTTGTAATTTACCAAATCTATCAAAATGTGGGTTTTCCCATTGCCAGAGCAAGATGTGATGCTCAAAAACCTGGTAAGAAAACATGGCTGTCATTTGTGGACGCTGAATCTCGTTTTCAACATTATTGCCTTCAAACTAAGAATTAAGTCCCAAAAAGGGTCTGCTTCAGCAAGTGCGGTGCCAATGGCATCGTTTTTATGTATTTTAGTGGTTTTTTAGAACAAAAAATGGGTTTTTTTAGCCCAGTTAAATGTTGAGGGTTAGGTTCAGACAAAGAGTGCTCCTTGGGAGAAACAACACAACCTCGTGGAGCTGAACCTCACAGGGCAGTTTAAAGGGGGGAGACACAGAGGCTTTAGCTGGGCTTTGCTTTCCTGGCACCATTTCCATCCCAAAAGAGGGGACCACGCCACCACAGAGCCAAGCTATGTGCTGCAACAGGACTTTTCCCAAAATCGCTCTTTTCAAATATTTTATTCTGATCTTCTTTTTAAGCCAGGGTCCCAAACCTTTAAATCAGAGACAATTTTGTTTTCCTAGCTGTCAGCAATATTTTGGCTATTTTAAGAATGTAGGACAGGGTTAAGGATTAGTACCAGCATTTCTTTTCTGTGTATCAGAGCTGCTTAGCAGTAATTAATTAGGACATTGGGTTTTGTACTCTTGGTTCAGGTCATTTGCCTATGAGCAGCTCAAGCCTTTTACAAAGGCACGCTGCATATGTTTCTGGGTACCTTTTTGAGAGAAGATTTAAACTGGCCAGATGAATAATACTTTGCTACAAGTGTTTTGCCCTAGGCAAAAAAGGTTTTCTTCATATTATCATCGCCCGGAGCTGGAATCCTCAAGCTTGATGTGACTGGTGTTATACTGTCACATGGCAATGATGTAAGAACAGGAGCTCTCTGTGTCAGACAAATCTGGATTTAGGGGAATTATAGCAGATGTTGCAAAATGGCAACAGTTTAGCAAGTTCCTTTCATCCCTTGGTTGGGAGGCAGGTCCACAAAGTACACCCAGACAGAGAAGAATGTTATCTTTGATCCCTTTCACTCCGGGGCGAGGAGACTCTACCCGATGTGAGGGATGCAGCGAGGCTGGAAATAAAAATAAATTTACAGTATCTCTTCGCTTGGCAGTATGGAAATTGGCCATTATTTATTCATGCTGTTTGCCCAGACATGTATAAAAGATTTTTATCAGGGGGTAGCGTGTATTGTGCGCTATAAACAGATTAGGGCACTCAATATTAAGATTAATGGCACGGAAAAACACTTGGAAATTTGTGTGTGGTTAGATTACAAGGGAGACTTGCAGCTCCTCTCCACCATGTGTGCACGGACAGTGGCAGAGCCATAGTGTCAGGCCGAGGCTAAGAGGAGGGAAGGAATATAATTGCCTCTGATAGAAAGATAAAAAAGTGAAACATTGTAGGATATCACAGCAATTTTATCTGTCATGTAGGATTATTTATTTATTTATTTATTTAATAAAATACACTGGAAATGTCTCTATTCATCTTAATTTGTGCAAAGAGCTAATTTATACCTACACAGAAACTGAACACATGACGACAATGTGGCAGACCCTGTTTACGACACGAAAGCACCACCTGCAGTGAACAAAACAGGCCAGTGTAGGACAAGCAGTAATTCTTTTCATGAGTTTAAATCTGATTGGAATTTGGTCAGAATTTGCAGGATTTTTCTTAAATTGGTTGGTTCATTAGAAACAGTAAAAAAAATAAAATAAAAAAAATATAAATTGGTGACAGGCACAAAACCACCCCAGTCTTTGATTAGGTCTTATTTAAAAATCTTTTTTTAGCACCCAAAAGCAACATAGAGTCAGAAATGTATGGGATGGGCACGGCTGCTCACACTGCACAACCTCTCACCCAATGTCCTCATGGCCACAGCCACACTGCCCAAAGCAACTTCACCCCCAGCACCCTCAGCTGTACTGAATTTCCACCCCCAGAGAGGCTGAACCAGAAGGCTTCAGGCACATGGCTGATAACAAGTGGGTTTTTAATTGACACCTTCCCTGCCTGAACACTCAGTGCTCATTTTTAAGAGTAGCAGTCCAGCTGGATTCAGCTCAGGGAGGTATCTAGGGCCAAGCCCAAATTTGAGTACAGGAGTCATGGCACTGCACTTCAGCTCACATACCAGCTTAAAATCTGTGTTCATTTCTCCTTGAATCTGGCTCTTGCCCTGTGTGTGGTGCACCCTGTCTGACCCATACAGGACACAAAGATGGAGAGAGTGGTGTCAAATTTCTGCCACACCTTTCCCATGGGTGTCTGCAGTCATCTGAGCACCTCACAAGTGTGAGATGCCAGCAGGACGTGGTTGCACCAGCACAGGTTGCCCAGAGAAGCTGTGGCTGCCCCATCCCTGGAAGTGTTCTAGGCCAGGTTGGACTTGGAGCAGCCTGGGATAGTGGGAGATGTCCCTGCCCATGGCAAGGGGTTGGACCTGGATGGTCTTTGACATTCCTTCCAACCCAAACCATTCTGTGATTCTATGACCAAGCTCTTGTGATTCTAAGACAACTCTTGTGTTCCACATCGGTGGGTTTTATGGTACCATTTTAGGGAAAGCATTCCCAGGCAGTTCTCCTCAGAGCAGAGAAGAAAGACCTTTCTTCTCCTTGTTTTTGAATACTTCAGAGCAGAGGAGATCTGCAGCAGCCAGGCCAAGCTGAGCCCAGCACCCTCTTGTTTCTGTCTCTGAGCTGAGCTGTACACAGGGGTGTCTTCTACTCTTGATCCTCCACACCAAGGATCTTTGTGAGGCAAGATCCTCACTTTTACCACTCCAAAGGAAATACCTGCTCCTGTCTGCCCACCAAACTCCTTGTGCAGGCAATTCTGCCCATGGGGAGCACCACAGAGCCCAGGCAAGCAGCAAACCCATCCGCCAAGGAGACCCTTGGGATGGCAACAGTACGACCCCTCTGCATCCGCCTGTAGAGCCAAAACCCAACAAAGAGAGGGGCTGCAATGAACATTTTGCCAAGCAGAAAGCCAAAACCTTCAATAGTGGCCACCAAGCAGATCAATGCCACCATTACAGCACAGCCAAAACCACACACCACAGTCACAGCACAAAATTGGTCACGCCACTCACGGCCCCAGCCCCGTGTGCTGGGAATCAGAGGTGTTATAAGGAAAACATGGGATCAGCACACATTCCCATTCAAGATGCCTAATCTTGACTACACTCAAAATGGCACTGGCTAAAATTGGTTTTCAATTGATTTAAGTTCACTGGCACAAAGCCCTGTGTAGACATTCTTAAATGGGTTTAAAAATGGCTTATCAATTTAGCTTAAGACACTTAGTAGCTAAACTAAGCTAAATCGGTATAAGCCAGGTTTAAATTGATTTATGATGTCCACAAAGAGTTTTGCACTGGTTTAACTAAATTGCTTTAAAAACACACCGCCACTTTAGCCTTCAAAAGTGAGTGCCTACGAGTGTAAGGATTTAGGGTAAATGTCTTTAAAAGTGCCCAAATATCTGAGGAGCTTATGCCCCTTTTCCCTAAACAGACTTAGGCTCTCCGAAATCAGAAACTGTCCTTTGTAACTGCTACTCCAAAAGTCACTCCCCCCTCCCAAAAAACAAAAAGTGGGGGGAAAAGGGTCAGATTCTCCATGGAGTAAATTAGAGAGGTATCTCCCATTTTACATCAGCTGGAGGAACGCCAACCCCTGCCTCAAATTTTTAAAGGGAAGGCAAAATTATCTGAAACCCCAGGTTTCTGGGGGCTTGTGCTTTTTCTTTTTCTTTTTTTCTTTCTTTCTTTTTTTTTTTTTTTTTTTTTTTTTTTTTTTTTTTTTTTTTTTTTTTTTTTTTTTTTTTTTTTTTTTTTGGTGGGTAATTTTTTTGTTTGGGTTTTTTTTTATCTTCTTGCTTTTCTTGGGGTTTTTTTGCTTGGTCGGTTGGTTGGTTGGTTTTGTTGTTTTCTGGGGTTGTTTTTTTTTTGGTGGCCAATTTTTATTTTTCCTCTCCCTCCCTAGGTATGGTAGGTCCATATGATCCCCATATATTGAAATAATCCCACTGCTGCTCGCAGCATCCCTGCACACCACAGTAACTCAGGCTTTTATGTTGATGTGCACAGTCACAGTTTGGAAGATATTTGAGTGCTCGTAGCCACATCTGTTGTTTTCTCTCTTAATGATTTGCAGTTAGCCAAAATAATAGAAAGCAGGCAGAGCTTTTTAATATTGGCTTGCTTGACAAGAGCCTATCTCAGTCAAAATGTTTATTCTGCGGTGCTCCCGCTAGCTCTGGAAATTCATGTATCTATATGTATTTGTGTGTTTTGCTTGACTAGGCACAAATTATGCTCTCAACTGGAAATATCACAAGTGTAAATAATTTGGAGACACAAGTGTCTGAGCGAAACTCATGTAAAAGCTATTTGTTTTATGGATTTTGATCTCCAAAGTTTAAAATATGAGCAAACTTTTCATTAAGGGTTTTGCCATTTGTTTGAACACTCCTGTAGTAATTGGAAATGCAACAATTGTTTAAAAGTGGCATTGTCCATGAAAAGATTTAGTGAGGGATGAAGAAATTTCTTGAACCTAAAGACATAATCTGGTGATCCAATTCTCCCCACTGTGTCCATTCCCGTGAAACTCCATTTACTTTCTCCTATCCGTCACCAGCTCCCCCGCATCCCACCTAGCCAATCCTCTAGGTTTCCCACATTGTTTCCCCTTTTGTCTTTTCAGTCCAAACAGAAGAACAACAGACAAGGTTTCGAAGGGCAGGGAGCATCAGGGGCTGGAAGAGAATGGCTAAGATGAGGGTCAGAGTCCCAGCCCTACTGCCAACAGTTACTAGGGTTTGTGCTGCCTGGCTGGGCAGTGTTCAAAGACTTTGCTGGGCTTTGTTCCACTGTGTAGGGATTAGGCCTGGCGGTCTGAGAATTTGCCTTCTAATTAAAAAGGATAAAAGATAGAAGTAGCATTAGACTAAAACATAGCAGTGATACTTCACAGGCTTTTTTTTTTTTTTGTAGTCACAAGACAACGCGCGAAGTTGTCAGGTTGTTTTATTTCTTTTGTTTTCTGTACGCACGAAAAAAAATAGAAAAATCGTAACACAGAGAAGGGAGGGAAGGAGGAAAAGTTTTGAAACTCTTCCCAGCTGTTCCGTATGGTGAGTGAAGGCTGAATTTTTGCATGCACTGTGGCAATTTTTGCTCGCTGACTATTGCATTTATTGACAAGGATTACACCAGCTCCCTATCACGTCCTCTTATGCCGTACCAAAAGGTGAGGGAATTCCCCACGTCATCCTGGCCAAACGAGACTATGGGAAACCTGAATTTCTTCTTCCACCACCTCTCTTTTTTTATTTCCCCCCTCTTCTGCTTAGCCTCATTAGGGACACTCAAAACCTGCCACAAACCCTCCCCTCAAATTAACTGGGACATATTATTTTACCCGTGCAATGTGGAAAATACCAGAGGCCATATCCAGATAGCCGGTGCTTATAGCAGCGCTTTAATTATCCTTTAAAAAAAAAAAAAGGAAAAAAAAATCCTGCAGTTCCAAGCAGGAAGGGGAGGCCAAATCCCCACAAGCTGTTACTCGTGTGAGTAATCCCGTCTCCTTGCAAAAGCCCTATTCAGGGCAGCCGCCAAGATCCAGCCCCACGCAGGACGGTGAGGACGGGCGTAAATCCAGGGTCTCCCAGCCCGACAAGGGACGCTGGAAGAAATCCCTGCCATTTACAACTTGATCCGCCTTTAAAAACATCCTCCCGGGCCGGGGCAGGGGGAGCCGCGGTGTTTCGGGGATGCTCTGCTGACTTCCCCGGACAAGCCCCGGCACCCCAAGAGAGAAGCTGAGGTGAGCAGTTGCGTAAGGGCCGCTGATGAGATTATATTAATTACTTTTCAGAAGAAGGAAGAAAAGAGAGGGGGGGAAAAAAAAAAGAAAGAAAGCAAGAAAAAGAAAAGAGGGGGTAGGAGTTTGGTGGAAGACTTGAGAAGCTTTCAAAGCCGCCGAGCTCGGGTTGCAGGATAAAGGAATGCCCTTTTGTTCCCACACATCTCTCCTTACGTCACGACGAGCCAAATTTCTTCTGAATTCTGGCTGACTTTACATTGTAGTAAATAATTTGGAAGAGACGACAGACCGGGCGAAAATGATTCGCGGCAGAGAGTTGTTGCGCTTCCATCGTAGAGGATCCAAAGGGGAAAGCGTTGCTCACAGGAAAGCATTCTCATTCATTAAAATTTTTTGCATAAGTTTTCTTTCCTCTGAGCCAGTAAAGACCATGTTTGTCCTGTGCCATAACATGAGAAGAAAGGGGAGGACTCACAAAGGTTGCTGGGGCCAAAATGTTGTCATCTTTAAATGAAATAAGCCCTGTCAGACTGCTGTGAGTTAGCTCGAAAGCAACATTAATGTGGCAAATTATCCCATTGATTTTAGGCAGGGTTCTTCATTGATTTCTGCCTTTAAAAAAATGGCCGTATGAGCCAGCCCATGGTGGCTAACTTCTTAATATCAGGGGGCACTGTGAAAGGCCAGGAATGGACTTCCGCCCTTCCACTGAGTTTTAAGGACACAGAAATTTCATAAAACCCGTGTGCTGCTTTCTGCTTATCAGCGCTGGAAATGAGACCTGCTCTTCTTTGCTGGATTTAGAAGCAAATAGATTCAACGTTCCCGCAGGACAATATTCCCAATTCCCTCCAGGCCTGCAGTCAGCTCCTTTCTGCCTCCATCCCAGAGAGCCAGAGACAGGATCAGGCCAGGCTTTGGTGCTAAAAAACCCCTCTTGTATTGATTTATGTGCTTAACGTCGTTTCAGGGAGGCCGAAGCAACGGCAAAAGTCCCCCCTCCCATTTTGTATTCCAGAGAACTGATGATAACTGATGAGGGGAAATTCTCAGTTTGCCCCGTGATGGGGGTCACTCAGAGGGTCCTCCCTGGATTTTTTGGCTAGTTTTGTGGAGAGGAGCAGGGATGAAAACCTCTTGGAGGAGAGATTCTCGGCCGCATCCAGACCTCCCCATGCCTCATCGTCCTCCTCCTCCCTCTCCTTCAGCCCTGCTCCTTCTGCAGGGCTCAGCCCCAGTGACACAAACTGGGGGAAGCATCCTGCCATTCCATTTTCTGTAAGGAAAATTATGCAAGGCATAAATGGGAATATAATAAATTTTTTTAACAGGATATTGGAAAAGATTAAAATCTCTTTCTGTGGTGTATTAAAAGCCCTCAGAGCTTTAGAGCTGGGTCTTCCTCAATGCCCCAAGAGAGACATGAGCACGAGTGTTATTTCCCTCTCTTACTCCTCACTTACTCACAGGAGGAAGGTGATGATCCAAAGGGGCTTTATATTTGCAACAACGTTCCCAATATTTGCAGTGCCCGTCAAGGAAAATATTTTTAAAGGCCAAACGAATATTCATTTATATTTATTTGCTTAATCTAATGATCTATTGTGATTCTCCCTTTCATCTATTCTTCCCTTGATGAGTGTGTGGCACTCCCATTAAGATTAATAGCGGTTTCACATGCACAGTCAGGGGAGATTAGACCCCTGCCCCGGCCTCCTGCCAGCCCCATGTATGTCTTTGGATTCAAGCTCCAAACCCTCACTGATGTCAGTGAAAGCACCATGTGTACAAAAAGACCCAATCCTGCCCGGGGCTGAGCATCCTCCCCACCAGCCCGGGCACAGCTTCTCCCCAAACACATTTATTATGCTGTAAAGTCTGGGGCTGTCTGGGGAGCATATGTTTATGTGGGGTCACTGTTCCTGCAAGCACGAGGGGGGATTTTTATGACACACCAGTCTAGAACAGCATATGGGGGCCAGTGAGGGGTGCACTGGAAGCATTTCTTAGCAAAATAAACCACACAAAGCGCTCCCTCCACACAAAGTTAACCCCACGTGCAGAAATTACATTTTGTGGCCATTTTGATCCTTCCTGGGCAATTCAACTCTGCCATCACACAGCCTGGCCCAGAGATGCACTTAAGCCATCCAGTTTTGAAAATTAGGTGTATAATGTATCATGCTTCTTTACCAAAGCCTTGGCATGAGAGCCCTCCTGTTGCCTTCAGTGGGATTTGGAGCAAGGCCTTTCTGCCAGTGGCATGAGAAGTGCTGCTGTCACAAGCTGGGATCCCAGTCCTGGGAGTAATTGTGCCTTTGAGAGGCTAAAAGCTTCTGAATATTCCTGGTGCAAAAAAGACTGCTTCCAGGTGTAAGGGTTTGTGACACCTGAGCAGATGAAGTGGATGTTGTGTGTTGGGTCTGATCTAAAAATTTAAAATAAAATTTTAAAAAAGCTGCATTTTTTCTATTCCTACCTGACAAATTTATACCATCTCTTCATTTGTAGCCCTTTACCAGTATCCCTTATTCCATCCTCATTCTGACCCTGTCAGATTAAGTACAGCAGCTGCCTTGCTACTTGTACTACTGAAGAATTTTTTCCCCCTCTTATTTCCACGGTATTTCTGGGAAGAGGAAAAGAAGGATTTTCTAATTGCTGGTGCAGAAGGCTGAGCCACAACCTCCGTGTGAGGAGTAATTTACTTGTAATTACAAATACAGCCTCGTGCCTCAGTTTCCCCAGGCACATCATGTGTGCAGTGATATCTCTGGCTTTCCAGTGGTACCATAAAAAAAAAATAAAATATGAAACATTTATAAGGCTTTTGGAGGCTGAAAGGCATAAAGAGCCTTATAATGATGTTTTCAGACTACTTCCAATACTCAGCCAGACTCTCTAATAGCAACAATTATAATTATTAATTTTTCCTGCCCCGAAGCACTGAAAAAACCGCTGAGATCCAGCCCAAGCAATGCAGGCAAAGTCAGACATAAAGAGTGACGAAGAGCCAGAAAGTGAGCAGGAGTCAGAGCATGGGAACTGCTCCACCATCTGTCCCCTCAGCTCGCTCGGAAGGCATCCCACAATCAGAGTAAAACTGAGGATATGACATTGTTTTCCTGCATTGTGTTCAGGCTTCGTGGCAATGACCTCGTTATTGATTTGTGGGGTTTTTTTTTGCTTAGAGCTCCTGCACCTTTCGCAGCACACAGCACATGCAGGCTCTAAATCTGATATTTAATGTCATGCTGTCTATATCACAGTATCCACCCTATATTAGCATACACTGAGTAATCGTGTCCTACCAATATTTACAAGTATTTTAATGTAAATATTTTGATTGCTCCTATTTAAATATGACTGTTTATGGTATCAGGCACTAAATCTATTTGATTGATTAGATAGGTACGAGTAAATGATGAATATGTATGCTTAGCAAATGTCTCCTTGCACATTTGTATGGCAGCATCTCTTCTTTTGGCTTTTCCAGTAAGAAATAATAAAATTTTTAAAATACATTTAATTGAGGCAATTTATGGTTGTGGCTCATGAGGTGCTCTAATAAGAGAAAATAATCTGTCGAATTACAGTTATTTCAATAAAAATTCAAAAAGTGTGCTTTAATCTCTTCCAAGATCATCATCCTTGTTCTAAGTAGGAGTTCCTAAAAAGCCTGTGTTGTGATTTTCTTTTTTTTTTTTTTTTTTTGGCTTAAGCAAGGGGCTTGAAAGTGGCAGCTCTGAAAGCAGATTTCTTTATCCAGTAGCCAGTTTGGAGAGCATCCACACAGGCTGCTATTCTAAGGCACCATTCCGAAGACTGCCATCCCCACGATGGCACATGAGATGTAATTTAGTCTCTGTGTTAATTTAGCCCAGGGTCTCTCCTGACCAGAGAGGACGGGCCGTGCCAAATTGTGTTAAACTGGGGATGGCGCTTTTGTGATACGGACAACTGTCTACCAGGGATTGAGCTGAGACCACCAAACTACTTTCATTTAGATTCTCAATTTAGTCTTGAACCAAGGTCAGAAGGTAAATAGCCAGGGCTTTATCTTCCCAGCCAAGCCCCTGGTAGAGGGTCTCTTTGAAGTGGAGTGTGATCAGTGGAGGTTTCAGAACTAGTGTCCAAGACAGTGATGTTTAATACATTTGCCTCCCTTTTACATCTGCTGCTACGATCGCAGGTTAATTTAAGTACAGTTTCTCCACAAAGGAGTGTTCTCACCCAGCTCTGGGCTCAAAAACAAATCTGAAATTAACTCAAAATGCCCTCTTGACACCACTCTCTCCCCAAAGTATATTTGTTTGGGTTTTTTTTTTTATCCCAACTGCTTTTAAAGCTGGTGGCTTTGGGTCTGATCCTGCTTTTTTTGAAGTCAACAGCATCGTTCACATTCACTGCAATGACTGAGGCACTTTGAAGCTGCTCCCAATGTTGGTCAATATTTGTGGCTGCACATCCTCCAGGTGGTCAGAAGGAAGGAAATGTCCATTTCCAGGGACATTTTCTACCATGACACACAGAGTGGGGTGTCTGGTGGCAGATACCACTACACAGGATCTACACTCACCAGTCAATCCATGAGCCTTAAACACAGGGTCACATTTGTCTGGCAATACAAATTTAAGAGTTCTGTGACTTTCCATCTGTGTTGCCCCATTCATATGGGGCTTTTTAAAGGATCTGGGTTCAAAATCCTGAATGTTCCTGCAACATTTATTCCCAGATTGGCTCCCTAAGCCAGTTTACATCATTGGCCTGCAAACAGTTCATAGAATCACTGAGGCTGGAAAAGTCCTCTGAGCTCTCTGAATCCCACCATTAACCAGCACTGCCAAGTACACCATTAACCCATGTCCCCAAGTGGCACATCCACACAACTTTTAAATCCCTCCAGAAATGATGACTCCACCACTGCCCTGAACACCCTGTTCCAACACCTGACCACCCTTTCCCTGAAAAAATCTTCCCTAATGCCCAATCTAAGCATCCCTTGGCACAATCTGAGACTGTTTCCCCTGGTCCTGTCCCTGTTCCCTGGGAGCAGAGCCCAAATCCCCCCTGGCTGTCCCCTCCTGTCAGGGAGTTGTGCAGAGCCAGAAGGTCCCTTCTGAGCCTCCTTTTCTCCAGGCTGAGCCCCTTCCCCAGCTCCTTCAGCCTCTCCTGGTGCTCCAGACCCTTCCCCAGCTGTGTTCCCATCTCTGGACACTCTCCAACACCATTTGGGGGCCAAAAACCAAACACAAAATACAAGGTACAGCCTCACCAATGCCCAGCAAAGAGGGATTGTGACTGCTCTGGTCCTACTGGTTCCACAGGAATGTTGTTGTGTGGGACACAGTGAATAGTTGGGGTGCAAGGAGAAGATGGCCACAAAAGACCTGATCTCTTCCAAAACATGCCCCAAAATTCCCAGAGATTGATTCTCTTTCCCAGCCATGGCCACAATTTACGCAGTTATTCAGCACAGAACTGCTGGTGGGTCCTTCTTCTTGATGTGAGGTCTGGGAGGCTTCTGGGCACCTCAAACCTGGGGTACAACAGATGTTTCATAAACTTCCCTGACACCAAAACCCCTGTAGGGTTATTTTCATGCTAATAAAAATGTCCCAGAGGTATCCCCCCCATGGTGGTCTTCTCCTAGCCAGAGCTAATCTGATGCACACCTTGGGCTGGTTCCCCACATCAGCATCCCCAGGTGTAGGATCAGGGCTTGCATGAAAGGGAAAGGCAATTGCTACCATTTTGCCTTTAGTATTGATGTTTTTTTCTGCCCAGAACTGCTACTGAAACAGATTCATATCAGAATATCCCTTTTCATCAAAGCTCACAATTGAATACACCCCAAAAAAAGTCTTTCTTTTTGTGCCACAATTTCTTGTTTAAAATAGAGCCAGGCTTCACCTGGCTGGGTCAGGAGTTTTATGGTTAGCCAAGAAGTGGACTAGAAAGAAAATAAAGCCCTGCCAGCTCCAACTACTATTCCCAGGCACAGGCACAGGCCATGCAACACCCTCCATCCCCTACTCCCAATTACTGACAGGCAACTCCTGTCATGAAATTTTGCAGCATTTAAGCATAATGGGCTGAATTTGAAGAGCTCTGTTTACTTTCCCTCAGTAATACTGGTGGATGTAAGGCATGGATGGAGCAGGTTTCTGTGCAGGCACATCCAAAACTCACATAATTTTTCAATATATGATGAAACTACAGAAAAACAAGGCTGGAAAGGGCATCAGGAAGCCATTCATGCATTTGTCTGCCCCAAGGCAGGGTCACCTGTGTTTTTCAGGGTGGTGTTTCTCTAACATGCAGTTAAAAGCCCTCACTGCTCCTCCAGGCAGTCTGCTCTGTCTCTCCTCATGGGAAGTGTTTCTTAATCTCTAAGCTGCTTCAGTCAATGCCCTTTCCTTCTTGCCCCAACCCTTTGCACACGGAGGACAGACTCAGCCCCCTCATAACAGTTTTGGAGATGTTCAACCACTCCTGTCATCTCTCCCTTCATGGCTCCCTGCTCCAAATTCACCAAGACTTTTTCAATCCTGATTCCCTGCTTTGGTGTAGTCCCCCCAGACTGGTGTGACCTGTAACCACTCCCTCTTCCATTGACAGAATGAGGGCAAACTCCTCAAGGCCTCCACATGGCACAATCTTCTTTTAACAGAATTGGGAAGGTTGGAAAACCCCCTCCAAAATCATGGAGTCCAAGTGTTAATTACAGTGGTGGTTCATTGACACTGGTTACAGATAACTTGTTTCTGGTGGCATTATCTAGCAGTATTATATCCACATTACAGCATTTCCCTTGAACAATTTTTTTCACTGTTTTGAAATTGTTCTTGACAAATCACTGTTGATTGTCGTTGACTGCATTGCATTTTATTTATATTCTGTATTACCAGCAGTCTCCCCCTGTGATTTAGGCATTTCAGAGAAGACATCCCTGCTAATGAAATGCTTGATCCCAATCACAGAAGACACTCCTGAAACTAGTGGAAAATAAATCCAAAGGAAGACTGATCCATAGCTCTTGGGCCCAAAATAAATGGCACAAATTTCAGTCTAGGCTGTTCCAGTCCTGTCTAGTGTAGTCTAGGAAAAACCTGCAACTCCTGGGGAAGATTTGTCCTTTCCATTGGATGCATAAGACAGGAGTGTGTGATGCTGCTTGGCAGCTGGGGGAAGCACTCCCTCCCTCA
Organism: Sterrhoptilus dennistouni; assembly: GCA_013397095.1. NCBI lineage: Eukaryota > Metazoa > Chordata > Aves > Passeriformes > Zosteropidae > Sterrhoptilus > Sterrhoptilus dennistouni. The sequence continues at coordinate 27,388 of VWZU01006076.1, read as the reverse complement.
GGTCCTCTGAAAGTCTCTGCTTCTACCCAATAACTGCACCAGGAGCTTAAGTTGGTGCCTAAATTAGATACTGTGCATACAGCCTGCAACTTCCCTAGTGGGAATTCCCCACCTGTAAAAAAGAAAGCAATTTCTACCTAACAGTGGGCTAGGAGGGGAGAACTAATAATCTGAGGAAGACGAGGCACTCCAATAAACAGCCAAACACTGTAAAGGGCTGTGCTGGGTCACTGCTCTCCAGCTGGAGGCAGCCATCCCACAGACCCTTCAGCACACAGGGATAACATGTTTGAGCAGACCCTTGACCACCCAGCTACCCCTCTTCTTCAGGTGTCAAGGTTTGTCACATCTTGTAGCTGTTTTCAGCTGAAAGATCAATTTTGAAGTTGTGGCAGGTCCACACTGTGGGGTGTGGAGCCACCAACAGCAGAGTCATGCCTTAAACCCAGCAGAGGAAAGAGAAGGCTGTGAAACACAGCTTATTATCACAGCTGAAGTACTTGCACAGACCATCTAAAACTCCTAAATAAATTTGGAATAGATGGCTTTTATTTCATTCATCATTACAAGCTCCTTGGCTAGGTGATGCTGGAGATGACAAGAAGTGGGACCATGAGGGCCCTGGCTGGAAGATGAATAATGGGATCTAGTACCCAAAAAAACCTGAATTTAGACTCATTGAGCTGTTTTAGCCTCCTTGAATTTCCTCCTGAATAGCTCAAGGCCCTCAAAGGCATGAGGCTTAAGATCTGGGGTGAGAAAGGTCCATTGAGACAAAAAGAGAAAATTAATGAATCACAGAATGGTTCAGGTTGGAAGGGACCTTAAAGACCATCTCATTCCAACCCCCTGCCATAGGCAGGGACACCTTCCACTAAGGCAGGTTGCTCAGATTGAGAAGTAATTAATGACCAGAACAAATGGCCAAGTGCTGCAGTGGTGTCTCCACTGCTGGAGATTTCAGCCTCCAGACCGGACATTTTTCCAAGTGAGATTCTCCAATCCAAACACACATTAATCCTCTGGACTGCATTAAATAGCAGGACAGATTAAACAAACACAGTTGTCCCTCTGCCTTTAAAATCTTTTTTAAATCTATGACTCCCTTTCTACCCAGACACCACTCTCCCAATGAGTAACACCAACCTAACACAGGCATAAAGATTCTTTTTTCACAAAATCTCCCAAAATGCCAAGTTTGGAGCCATTAGCAGCACACAGACAACCTCACATCTCCCCAGCCATGGGAGGCATATGAACATTTGACTCCACTAAGCCTAGAACTTAAGATACAATCCTTCCATGCACCAGTGCCCACCATTTCAAAACACAGTGTTCTGATGGCATCCTCAGGCCAGATTGGGCATTTGGGCTGCCTGCAGCGAAAGAAGAGTGACATGGGATCCAAACTGGCTGTGCTGTTCCATGGACAGGAGTCCAATTTGGCTGGGAGGGGATGCCTGCCAGTTAGGAAAGGCTTGAGACCCTTTTCTGGTCTCTAAAAGACACCATATCTCTCATTCTCTGAGAATCACACACCCTTTTTATAGCCAAGGAAAAGTGGATAAGGGTTCATGAATCTGGGTACAAAAGATGGCAGTGGTGAATACATAAACCGAATAACTTGGTGTTTATGAAGCCTGGGCTGTGCTTTCCTCATCAGCCTGAGCGTCTCCTAACTGGGAATAGTCACCTTCCTCCTGCAGAAAGGGAGTCACTGCAGAGGGGATGGAAGAAACCTCCTTGTAATGAAATGCCTCAGGTGCATCAGGTGGACCCTGATGACCATGGCAGGAGTCTGGGTGAGGATGTGGCTTCCTGCCACAGGAGTTTTCCCCACCATGTGATCCAGTAGCAGAGCTGATGTGAAATTCTGTTTTGTGTCAAGCAGGAACATCCATCCACGCCAGACCACAGACCTGCTCCTAAATTTCAGCTCAGATGAACATGGACCAGTTCAAAGTCAGAGCCAATCAAACATGGTTTTACCAGTTCAAACACAGCACAAACCAAAAATAGTGGCATGGCTCTTACTCAGCAACAGACTGACCTAAACCCCTGCAACCACCACGGCTCCCAAAAATATTGCTGCTAAATCCCATCTGTGAAATTGGGAATTGGCCCTCGACCAAGCCAACATCTTGGCTGGGCTGAAAAAGCCACCAAGTAGACACTGAGAAATGAGTACTCTGCTCCCCTTCTACAGAAATATTTTCCAAGGTCTCAATCATGTGCCCCAACTTTTCAAATCTTTATGACAAGCCATAAAATAATACACACACACACACACATATATATATATATTAAAAAAATATAATGAGCAGTGTTACAAAACGTAAATAACTTTTATAAATGGCACACTGGAATTGGTATAGATTTTTACTTGGAGGAAAGGGTGGACTCATAGTGAAGCACTTGAACCCAACCATCAGCACCACCCCCCTCAAAAAAATTCAGCCCTCATGCAATTCTTCCTCTCCCTTCCCCAGCCTGACTGCCCTTCCTCCTCACCCACCAGGAAAAATTCGGAAATCCCAGAAAAGTTAACTGCCTGAAGTTGCTGTCTAAGTCCTGTTAGGCAGCCAGCTCCCTTTCAGAACATACACACAAAGGAAGCCCTGGGAATTTCTTTGGAAGTGCAGCGGTGCCGGTGCCGTGTGTTTATTGGGATGTAAAGATACAGCAGAATTAAGGTACATCCAGGCAATTTTTCAAGCGTGCCCAGGAGGGATGGCAGGGATTTCTCTCAACAGCGTTGAATTCAAATCTGAGGCACAAGGTTTGGTGAAAAGGATTGCTATTTTTAATACCCACAGTTTCCTTGTGCCATTCCAGCTCTCTAAGACCCTGAGACCTTTAAATTCCATCTAGTGTCTATCACATGCCATTGAATTGGCATGTTTGCAAATTGCATGCAGTGAGATCCTTCCATACCAGCAGCTCTGTCTCAGATTCCCCACCATCCCTGCCAAACTAGTATTGCCTGCACATTTTTTTCATCTTTTCATTGAGTTCTGTGTGTCAGCCAACACATTCTTTAGAACAGGCTTCAGTAGGCATGGTAACTGGTTCCTGGTTGCAAGCTGCCTCATGCATTTGCTCCTGTTTCCTTCTGGATAATTTCTTTCCCCCCCCCACACCAGCTTCCTTCCTTTTTGGTGAGGACTTAAAGCATGTTTAGAGTTATCTCTTCCATCTGTTGTGCCCGTGATAAATAGCTGAGATAGGATAAAAAAAAAAAAAGTCCTAATTGAGGTAGTGATGCGGTGAATAAGCAAAGACCGTTTGCTGGTCTGGGCTGTGGATCTGGATGGTTGAGAGCTGCAGGTACCTCGGGGCTGCTCAGCCTGACTCTGCTGTGTTGACTTTGTCTAATTGCAGGGGAGGAGCTAGAAAAGCAGTGAAGGGCAGTGGCACACACAGCAGGAGAGCTGAAAAATACTGGCATAACCACGCAGAGCTAAACAAACTGACTGACAAAGCTCTTGGCGTATTATTAAAAAATCTGGCAAAATGCTCATCTCTTGACAAAAATGTAGAAAGACTAGTAATGCAGAACTTTATCCCATGTTGGATTTTAAAGTGGCTAATGCCAAGTTGTCTGTCAAAATTAATAGAGCATTGCTTCTTCTTATAGAATAGGAAAAAGAGGGAGATCGCGCATACATTTTATTCATTTATTCATCTCTAACAAAAATGATGTATCTGCTAAAAATTTATTTAGGGAGGGCTTTGCTAGATGCTAATTCCAAAAAAGCAATACTCAAGAAGTGATGCTAGCTTATACTTACTGGGGTTAAGGGATAAAAACCTCCCAGTAATAGCAGAAAAAGCCTGCTATCATCTCAAACCCCATCACGAGGAAGTCTCAGCCCAGAGACACCATTACCCATCTACAGCTCTGCCCAGATACATCTTTTCCTTTCTGATGGTTTTCATTTAAATCCAAAATTTCGTTCTAAGATGTGCCACTTCAGTGGAATGCCATTAATGCTCGGGGATCTCCACAGGCACCAACCCATAAACAGATTTGTTTACAATCAGCCATAGTTAAACTTATTCAGCTTTAATGCCTGCAAGAGATTTTTGACTCGTTTACCTGTGGATACCTGAGCTATATCTGCCAGAATATTCTCTGATATTCCTGGTTTTTTTTGTAGGAGAACTTGCACAAACTTTCTCTGCTCCACTGTACAAGCCTATCCATCCAGTTAAAAAAAATAAAATAAATAAAAAGGTGAAGAAATTTGCTTCATTTGCTTTACTACCTTTCAAATTACTAATCACAGGTCCTGAAAATATCTGAACATGCTCCCTTTCCTGAATAAAACTCATGGATGCCAATGGATAAATAGATCTGGATAAACAGCCACATCAGCCTGCAAACATCACAGTGTTCTGGTTGTGGTGCAGAGCACCCAGAGCTCCATCGAGACCCACTTTGAAACTAAAAAATACAATTTAGAATGAGGACACAACTGGTTTCCTTTGCAATCTGAGGGATCTCTGCCCAGCCTGAATACAGTATCACAAAACGCTATGGAAAATAGCCTGGTGTACTTGGGGGTTTCCAAGAGGAACAAAAAGGCCAAGAAGATATTTTATTAGCACACTCCAATAGAGAAAAGATATTTTTTTCCCCTGCTTGAAGAAGGTGACAGTCCAAATAATGATGAATTTTGTTTCCTTCTTGTTTTTATAACAGGCTGTGACCATCACACACACCTTTTGTAAAGCTTCAGGGGCCTTGCTGGTCAGTATTGACAAGCTGAAGCACACATGGGGTGCAGCATTTTGTGTCTAGCTCATCTACTGACAAATAAGGCTCTTTTTTTTTGTGTTAGTGAGGCCTGGGTTTAGTCTTTTACCAAGCAAGGAACCAAATAAAGGTTGTTGGAGTGTCCTCACAGCAGAGAAAGGAATGCATTTGGAGGCATGAGCATTTTTAATATGTAAGGGGGAAACTGCTGTATCCCCAGCACCTCCAGAAGCCTCGAGCCTGGTGCATGACCAAATACTCCTCAGATGGAATATTTGCAGCTCAGATGGGCACACTCAGACTTGGAGATCTTTGGGGTCACCCTTTGTATTTCAGCAGGAGATGAAGACCTGAGAGCCCCTTTCATACCCAAATGTGCCGCAACAGAGCTGGAGAGGGACTTGGGATAAGAGCATGGAGTGACAGGAGAAGGGGGAATGGGGTCATATTGCCAGAGGGCAGGGATGGATGAGATGTTGGGAAAGAGTTCTTCCCTGTGAGGGTGGGGAGGCCCTGGCACAGAGAAGCTGTGGCTGCCCCATCCCTGGCAATGCCCAAGGCCAGGTTGGATGGGGCTTGGAGCAACCTGGGATAGTGGAAGGTGTCCCTGCCCATGGCAGGGGGTGGAAACTGGATAATTTTTTAAGTCCCTCCCAACCCAAACCATTTTATTAAACAACAATTTTAACCCCCACCTCCAGATGGGACAGGCTGAATGTGGGCACCTTTTCCAGATCCAATTCCTTTCACTGTTAATGAGTCACCCCCACCCTCTCAGGACTGTGAGTAAACGTTGACACTCCACATACACACACAAAAAAAAAAAAA
>VWZU01006067.1:31360-48122 GCA_013397095.1 Sterrhoptilus dennistouni | reverse complement strand
CTGTTCAACTGTACTGCATTTCTATTCACTTGATCTGGTTTTGTTCCTATTTAAATAGTAATGGTTGCAGAACACTGGGAAACTAATTGGTCTGATTTTACTGTCTATGTTTACTGAATGCAGTGATAAATGATTTGTATAAATAGTTAAAAGAGTATCCTAGGTGTTCTACACTTTTTAAACTTGATTTAATTACTTATGAATAGAATTTTTCAAGAGTATGGGATTTTGGAATTCTCACCTTTACGGAGAACAACATGACTGATGAAAAAATGATTATTTAAATATTTATTAATTTAATTTCTCAAATTATTTTTCTTCTTCTTGGCAAAAAGCATTAATGAGAATAGTTCTGTTCATTTACAAGTGTAGACAATATGCCCTAGAGAAGCACCTGTCTTGAATACCCATTTTTAGAAAAATTCAACAACCTTAGAGCTCTCTTGAGGAAGATTGCTCAATGAAGAAGATGCTTGAAGAGTAGGCTTACAGTGTAAGACTCATTGATTCAGTGCAATTCTGCAGGGTTAAGAAGAAATTTGTTATCTCACAAGGGATCTGATAAAATTTCTCAGTTACTTGCAGTTTCTGTTTGAAATCACTGTTTCTCAGTTGAAATATTGTCTTTGCTTTCTTGATCTGACTCTGTTCTTTCATACAAGAAACCATTAACTGTATTCATATAAACTCCAGCCTAGTTAGATCCATTGGAAATAAACCAGTACAGATTTATTTTCTCCCAGCATTCATTTCACAGTATTCCAGAAGGCTGCCTAGTTTGTTCACTTCTTCTGGTGTTTCATCTGTCCTTGGATGGTCACAGCTGGTAGATCATCACCTGAAGGGTTTTGAGCAGGTTGGTGAGGCTTCTCCTTGAAGATCAGGGCTTAATCTTCTTCATTCGAAGCCAAGTGAAGAACATCTTTCCATGCAAATGAAGTACAGGTATTGGTCCAAATCACATTTTATTTGCAGATGTTGACAGCTAATTTTCACTTTTTACTTTGAACTACAGAAGTGTAATCATAAGGAAAAAAAATGTAAACAATACAGCTTTGTAATAGGAGCAATGACATTTTTCCACTACTGAATCCAAATCTGAAAGGTGATTTGTGTGAGGAAAAATATGGTACTTATAAAATGTGAGAGAAATGGGGTAAGAACTCAGGTTGTGTGGGGGGAAATCTATTGTTCATTGCTGGAGTCAAAGGTAAATATGTATGGAACTGTGGTAAGGTTATGATTTTCTCTTGTGCTCCCCTTCCAGTATTCTGTTATCAGAACAGCTACTGTCTTTCCACTTTATTTTCTACCATGTGACATGACAACTAAGTTCCTAAAAGGCAAATGATAAACATTGATATTAATTTATCTCTTTCAGTAGAGCTGGACTAATTTGTAGTCTCTGGAGGGATGATGTTTGGAACATGGATACATCACATCTTGCAAAATTTTTTCACTGGCCTTTTGGTTTCTGTAACAAATGAGCATCTTGGAAGTGACCTTTTTCATGAAGCAAAATTTCAAGTATCACCATCAGAATATCTAATTTTCTTTTGAAAATAATATATACAACAACAAAACAAATCATGAAGTTATTAAATGTTAAAAACAAAAAAGGAAGAAAAAAGAAATGTCATATGACAAAACTGTTTAAAGGGAAACACAAGTTTATAAATATCTTCTATGTACATGCAGGTGTTTTCATTGAAAGCACCTTCCCCCCTACTTCTGGTTCTCTAGAAAATCATAGTAAATTTTCTGTATCCACACAAGAACAATGGATGTACTCTTTGTTTACCAATCTAAATTGCTTCAGTTCTTCACTGTGTAAAAACATGTACTATTTATATTTACTTGAGGTTATCATATGTAACTTCTCACTCAGCTATGTATACAGGAATCTAGACAAGTTAGAATGCACTCTGAACTAGTTTTTCCTAAAGGCATACCATAAACTTGACATGATATTAGTAAGCTTCTGATTCTGCATTTTAGGTATGTGGATTTTAAGAACACTTGTGTCTTTGAAAGGAGTATTTCAATGGATTTTCAATCTGGACCTAGAGGAGTTCAGGTGAGCTTCACAGCGTTCTTGTTTTTTTCCCTTTTTTGCAAATCATTATATACAAAACCCAGTTAATTTCAGTGGGGTTGAACACAGTAAGCGAGAAGGTGGTTTCACAGATCATGATTTTATGCATATATAACAATGGCTATGAACTTCCTGTGCACCAATGGATAGTATAGGCTGTTACCTCAGATTTTTTTGAAATTCAGAAGTGGATCAGAATCTTTTCTTCCAGTATCTTTCACTATTTTACCTTTTTCCTACTCATGCTTATTGCCAGGAAAGAAATCCCTTTTGTAGAATCATCAAATCATTAAGGTTGGAAGAGACCTCTAGGATCAGCAGATCAACAATTAACCAAGAGCCATCATATAGAAGTGAATGATTTTGAAGTTAAAAATGAATTGCTCCAGGTGTGAGGTACTGTTTGTCCAATGAAAAATGTAAAAAATTCCAGACAATCTCAACATTATTACCACAAGTGGGAATAGGACTTCGTTCAAAGAGACAAATGTACACGTTGCCCTGCTGATAAGCAGCATTTATGTTTCTAGTCGTCCCTCCTATATAAGTCAATCTAGTCTCAAAACTTGCTTGCAAAAGAGAAAGTAAAAAATGTTGAACAAGTCAGCTGGTGTTCTTCTTACACATCCCTTCTGGCAACATGTGGGTATTAATTTATCAGCATGTATCTCATTTGCTGCAAAGGTGAGTTCATTGTCACTGCCTCTCTGACTTACCTGGATGCAAAATGGAGTAAAATTGTGAATGAATAAAATCCATCTGATTTGCTGAGACATACAGGCAAATTTGGCAAAGGAGATACAATCAATATTTGAGCCTGTACACCACAAAATGCTATTACATTTATTGAAAAACATGAAATATTTGATTTCACCAATTTAGGTCACTTTATTTTATTATTTAAGGTGGAAGATTCATGTTTTGCTGTGTCTTAAAATACAAGATGTTAACATTCAGGACAGGACTGGGGCACAACAGCTCTATACATTACTATGCAGCTAGAGCAAGGACTCCAAAAAAAAGCCATGAGTGATCAATTGGGGTTCTGAATCAACAAGACAGACTTCATTTAAAAATTCTGTTGTCTGTTAAAATTATAAAAATATCTGTACAGAAAAGGACCTCTATTACCCACTCTCCTGTCATCTGTCTAATAAGCTTTGCCATAAGACCTGAGCACCCCATTATATTTCAAAAATTTTCATGGAAAAAGAAAAAAAAATCCATAGCTCTTCAAGCTTTGGTAAATTCATTCAGTTTTGGAGAATCTGTGTATTTTTTCAATTTATTTTTATGGGTTATGCATATTGTAAGGGCAAACAGTCACTTGCTAACATATCTATACAAATAAATAAGCATGTAGTTCTTTCCTTCTCTTTACTGGATTCCATGTTTATAGTGCATTGTATTGCACAGAGCAAACTCTAACTACTTCAGTTGGGCAGATCTGAAGAGACTGGCTGGGAATTGAGAGAAATCCTCTCCACATCCCCAGGCACGCCTGGTCCTATCACTAGGCCCATGCAAAGAGGAAAGGTATTGAACCTTTTATCTAAATTTTCACAGTCTGTATGCTCTGGGACTGAGATGACAAACAAATGTTTATCAGCAGCCTACTTCAGGTTCTGTATGTGTGTGTGTAGTCTGTGCTGTTGCACTTTGCCTGTGCGCAAAGCGAAAAACGTACATATATCAGTGCAATAGGCCTGCATCAGTCCAGAGTATAAATCAGTGATCTCAGAACCATAGAATTGTTTTGATCAGAAAAGACCTGTAAGATCAGGAAGTCCAACCGTACACAACATTGATTGATTGTACAAGATTCAGCTTTAGCCGAGGGACAGTCATTAAAGATAATAGGGGCTCTAAACTCACTTTTGGGCCAGGGAGGTTTCAGGACTGTTTATAGTCTCATTTTGATGCCTTTGTGGTTTTGCTGAGCATCACATGGATGCTAATTATGCAGATAGAAAGGGAATATAACCCTCGACTAGGCCCTAGCATCTTTTCTCAGTTTTTCCTCTATAAAACTAGCTCCTTCAGAAGCAAAGACAAGAATGTAAAGGTGGGGTAAGTTGTCTCCAGATAAATTTGATATTTCTGAAATCTGGTGATTGAATTGGTGTGAAAGAATTATATATGCTGAAGCAATACACTTTTGATATTCTTATAAGGTTTTTGTGACAATTTTCCTTCCTTGCAGTTACAGCTCGTTTTGAATAGACCTTCATTGCATGGTAAGATAATTTATTTTCTGATGTTTGTTCTTCTGTTCTATCATGTATTTATTCAGAATTTTAAAACATGCATGCTGATTGACTTGATGGGTATGCAGATGCAAAAGAAGACACATTTAATTCTGAAGAAATTTCATGTCTGATGCTGTGGAAAGCCAAGAGTATGCTCTGCTGAACTGAGTTTATCAATGTCTGATTATGCCAGTTTAACTCTGCCAGTCTCCTGAGTTGTTTAATCATTAGAGCACCTCTACATCTTCTGGTCATTCAGAGTTTGTGAACACTTCCTTAATACTTCAGGATCTTTTGGTGTAAGAATAACTATGACCACAAGTAGCAGAATCAGATTCTGGGATTTATTGATATTCCTATTTTGTATGGAATGTGATTAAATAATGAGTAAGAGCTCTGATGATGGTTGCATTAGGTCTCTTCTAGTCTCAGTGTGTTATGTCTCATTATCTGAGTTTACATAACTCTGCTGTAAAGATGAAATAGAATCCAAGTTTCCTTCTCAGCAAAGAGACTGTTAATGGTCATAATTTCAGAATCATCAGAAGAAAATTCATCTAAATCTAATAGAAAAACAGCTGGTGTGAGTGTAGACTCTTAAACAGTTACAGCACCACTGATTTCTAATTATTGGGAATTGTACAGTTTTCTGTAATTTTAAAGGCAACATACTAACTGGTTTTAACATCTGTGTTATTGAAGAAAAATATGTATCTTAATGCAAACTGAGAGCATAGAAAGGGGTTCTTTATATTTCATGTGTTATTTCTCCAGTCTTTTACTTATTAGCAACAAACACTGAACATGAGGATCTTCAACATATATGAGTGGTCACTCCTGGAACCCTGAACAGGAGCTAGATACGAGGTTGATGTCTTTAAGGAGGACAAGGGAGCATCCTGCTTCATTTTAAGATAACCTGGCAATAAACCAGCTACAAACAGCAAACAGTTTTAAGTTGGTTCATCTTCTCTTTAAAATGAAGATCAACTTTAACAAAGAAAAAGAAAAGCTGTTAGCCATTGACAGTAAGTAGGGATTTTGGTTTTGGTTTTTTTGGGTTTTTTTGTGTGAGGGGTTGAGGCAATTCCTGGTTATCAGATACTTTTCTTGTATTTCTGCAAATAACACCCAAACAAAATCTAATGCCAAGAAACTGCAAAAACAACAACAAAATACCAAGCCCTTAGTATACTTATTGATTTAACTCCATTTAACACAGATAGGTCTACATTATTTTGAGATTTATGTATCCACTTTCTTTAATTGCTCATGCCAGAATAAGTAGTGAATGAACCATGAGCAGTCTTGTAGATAGGAAGTGGAAAAGGAAGGGAAGGAGAAGAGACTGTGGTAACAGGAAAAATGAACTGACTCCAATGCCTTCTCTAAGAAAGCCTTCCCTCTGCTATGACTCACGTGGAGTAAGCTGTGACAAAGATGCCCTTTTTTACCTCTCCTTGGTAATGAGAGATATTCAAAGTAAAAGACTTTCCTGGAAAAGCTTACTTCAGGTACTTTCATTTTCTCTAACATCAAGAAACATCAAATTTAAACGTGATCCCATTTAGCAGCAATGAAGTTGAAGGGCAAGTTTCTGTCAGGTAAAAGGAGGACATTCAGAGTGATATGTATCAGTCCTAAACCAGCTGTTTAATTTCTATCTGTAAGTGATAGACAGCCTTGATCTGAATTAGCTTTCTTGTCTGACCTTCTGTCTTTGCTGCTAGGTGGTACACTGGGATGCTGACACTTGGGTTAAGGGCTAATTTCCTTGAGTGTCTGGTCACATCACAGATATTCTCATGGTGTGCTGGCTTTGAGCACAGCTCCTGCAAATTAATATCACTTTATTTTCACTCTTTCCTTTGTCTTTTCTAATGGTGATCTCAAGTGGTTTCTGTCTAATTTCTTATAGAGGCATAAAAAGGTGGCCCTGTTATCTTTTTGGAGATTTTGTTTTTGCTTTGTTTTCTTTGTGGTAAAAATGTACATTTTGCTGTTGTGCTGCTTCACAGTACTTTTGGTGCCTTAGCACTTGTGACCCTATGAAACCTCCCTTTGCAATTCCAGAGCACGCTTTTTTACTATACAGTCTTTAATCCACACACCCACAGGACTCTTGGCAATGATTTCAACCTGTTGTTCAGCTTATCTCTTCCCTGGACATTGCTTCTCTGAACCTTGGTGGCTCTTGTTTCTTGTAGAGAGTGATTGCCACTGATGTTTAAATCATCCTACTCTTTCCCTGCCCTTTTATCTTTTTTCTTTCAAGATTGTAATTCATAATTTTACACTAAATTTCCTTCACCCTTTGCCTCATAGCTTTTAGTCTATAAGTTCATATTAGAGAATATAGTGCCTAGTAGGTAGGAGATGGATCATGTCAGCTTCCAGTAAATATTATCTAATAGATGCCCAGCTTACTACATATAAGGTAGACAATATTTAATAATGCTAGTAGCAGCAGTAGTAGTATCATTATGAGCAGAAACTACCAGTTGGGGTGTTATGTTAATCTGAATGAAAACTGTAATTGTACTAGGAAGGAATCAATAAAGGTTAATTTTCATTATTTTCCTCGTTCTCACTACCACCTTTAATGGAGAGGGGAATGCTTTTCACAGGATCTCACTGCTAGTTTCTAGGTAGTGGGCCACTGTGTGGAAATCCTGCTTTTTCTGTGCCTTTTCTGTCCTGTTCTGTGTTTGTTTTCTGTTGTTTTCTATTCTGTTTTGGGTTTTTTTAATTCCTGAGGTAACTTTGAAGCTGATGTGTGCACCCTCCTAATCTAGTATTTCATCCTGCCCTGTGACAGCTGGCACACCTGTGGAGAGTGGGAACTCACCTGCACAAGTTAATGCTCATTTAGTCAGTTACAAAGGCATCATATCAAATTAAAGAAAAAGGACTTTTTAATGTTTCTACTTGGAAAATAATTAAAATTATTTTGCTAATATTAAGTTAACACTTAGAAGTCTCTTCAAGACTGCAAAATCTCTGCACACAAGATTCAGATTAAATAATCCTTCAAATTAAAAAATAAATCCTTCTTTGCAATTTTTGAGTTTGAAGTTATTGCAAATAATTGGCAAAGAAAATTGACAACTAAAATGTGCTTTATGCACAAAACATTTTGGACAGGTACACACCTGAAAAAGAAGTATGCAAAAGAACTGTAAAAGATATGCTTGGTTATATTTTTCATTTTGATGTTGAAAGGGTTTGAAGTGACATTAGATAAGGCCTCTGGCAGAAAGGTACTGCCAATTTTCACAGTAGCACTCAAGCACATAGTGACCACCAACAGCCATCTGGTAGGGTGGCAGAAATGAATTCATGCTACATCTTCATCTCCAGACATCAACACCCACAGGCAGGTGTTAGTCCATTCTGCTGGACTTTGGTCTGAATTAACACAGCAATGGAGGGGTAAGCTCAGAGGGTAAAAGGCAGAGCCCCAAAGGGACTGCCTGCTTATGGGATTCTGCTGCAACTGGAGACACTAGGGATAAAGACCAAAAAGTTGTGACAAAAGGACACTGTATTTAGAGGTCTGTCAGTTCCTCAACGCAAATTTGTTTTTCACTATTTGCCTTGAAAATATGATTTTAAAATCTCATCCAGTTTTGCACTCACTAGCAAGAAAGTGCTCTGGCAGATCTAATTTCATGTTTGCTGTGGGTGACCGTTAAGTTGGCTTTTTGTTATCTTAATTTTGTTTTCTGGTACAAATAATAAAAATGCCTCTTACTGTAAATAAGAGATTTCATCTATTGATTTAAGGAGAAAACTCTGCTGTCCATAATAATTTTTCTCACCTTAAATTAGTATTTTAAATAAAATTGTTGACTTAAAAGAATCCAGTAATACAAGAAGAGAAAAAGAGTGCTACTCTCTTATAGTAATGGCTATTACTGTTACAAATTTATTGGTCAGGAATACAATAAGAGCCACCGTGGATTGCTTAAAATCATCCAAAGAGAGGTTAATGTATTAAAATATGAATATTTTATGCAGGTCATTAACCTTGATAATTTATCTTAAAATAACTTTGAACTGGCTTGATTTTGATTAGTTTCTAATGAAGCTTGAATCATCTAGATGTTAATTTTCCCTGTGTAGCTGCCAGGTTGTTGAGGTATTATCAGATGGATAATTATTCTTTCATCACTCTTATAAACTTGAGACATGTTTAAAGGAAGGAATAATTTTGCCCATGCCACATTTTTTTTTCTAGGGTTTTTAGCACTGCTTTTAAAAATATCAAGGACAGGCAAGACTATGATGTCCCCAGGCAACTGACCTTGGAACTTACCCAACCCTGAGGNATTTTATTTTATTTTATTTTATTTTATTTTATTTTATTTTATTTTATTTTATTTTACATAGATTTTTAAGTTTTTTAATACTACGATTGATTTGGATTTACTTTCCTAACTGTCCTCTGCTCTCTATGTTGAAATTGCTCCTCTCACAGGACAGTCTTTCTCACAAAATCGAGAATCGAAGCCAGTACCTTTAAAGCACTCATTTATGTTTTGGGAATAGAGAAACAGAGGACAAGGGGATTAGTCTTAGTAGACATTGGGAGAAAGGAAATTATGTTGGATGGGAGACTTCCAGTCCTGTACAGAAACATATATGCTCTAAATTTATTTGATTTTCATGTCAGTTGTTAGTTTTATGTTAGGAAAATGGGGTTAAAAAATAAATTATCAGTTGTCGTTTTCTAGTAAAGAGAACATGGAAAATTCAATGCTCTTAAGGAAGTTTTAAACACATGGGTTGACTTAGGGATATTCTTACAGGAACACGATTCCAGTTTAAAGAAAAAAACGTTCTGAATTAGAAGAAACAAAGAAAAAAGATGGAAGAAGCCAGGAGAGGGACACTGACAAGGTAAGGTCTGACTGACAAAACACCACCAGTCATCACAGATAATCTTGTGTTGGAGACCAGTCAGCCCGTGAAGAAAGATTTGTGACATCTTCTGTCCCTGGATGTGTTTCTTCCTACAGGACTGGAATGTTTAAAATATTAAGTTAGGTATGAAGTAATAAAATATGCAATGTATTTGTTTACAAGAGGGAACAGTAAGTAGAGAATACTAGAAGATATAGAATTAGAAAATGGATTTGGATACGAAGTTTTCGGTTAGCAAGAACTCCACATATCTGTTCATGAAATGGTAAATTTTTATAACTAATATCAGAAAAATATATTCTGAATGAACTAGGTATTTTGTGTTATTCCAGGAGTTCCTAAACCCATGATTGCCTATATAACATGTTATGTAATCTCAAAGAATATGGGCAGATCCATTTTCCCACCAAGACTTCAGTTTCAAAGCAGGAAAAAAGGAAGGAGAAATAAATTTTTTAAGCACTTTCTTTTTAAAGTACTTCCATTTGATTAGCATGAACTGGATTGATGCATTAGAAGAATTTGTTTGATCTGTTACACAGCTAGGCTGCTCTGGAACTGGAGAAAATTCAGCCTAGGGATTTTGGATCCCAAAAGAGTGAGTTAATTCTATCTCACTTTTAGCCTTCAAGAAGCTTTTGTCCTTCAGCATTATCTCACTATTGAAAGGTGAAGCAAAAGTTACATTTTCCTAGCAAAGTCCCCCAAAGCTACGTCTGTAGGCTACACTTCACCGTAGTAATTTCTTTTAATCAGCTTCAGTCTAGGAAGCTATTTTTGATTAATTTCTTGTATATTACTCCCTTTTGCAAAAGCCTCTCTTTCACCCCCAGGATGTCTTTTCACAACTCCACAATGTGTTTACCTTTTTTCCCACCATTTTGTTCAGTGAAGAACATTGTACCTTGCCAACACTAGGTGGTATTGGAGTTCTATTCTCATTAGTGCTTTGAAATGTATTGCCATCACCATGTCTCATTCATGTATAACCAATTTAAGAATAGCCGTGTGACCTAAAATTATTTATCATTTCTCTTTGAAGAATACGGTTTTACTCAGTCTAAAGTAGTTTGCCAACTCTCTCACCATGCAACAGCCTCCTTGAAAACCCAACAAAAAACTCTAAGACCCTGACAGTCATTTTGGATATGTGAGCATTGTTAGGATAACAATGACGACAGAGAAGAAACGGATGGAAGATTAGATGGAGAGAATGCAAGACTTGAATTTTCCTGTACTTGCAAGTTAATGAGGGGGTAGAGCTACTGAAGGATAAAAGAATAGTTCAAAAATTGTTGCTATTTGATATAAGTGCATTCTCCCTAAATTTTCTACAGATGGTTTCAGAAATATTTCCTCCAACTGTTGCTTGAGGGATAAAATACAGGATCAGGCAGGGAAACAATAGGCTAAACGTTCAGAAAGCTGCCTTTGTTTACTTTTGGTTTTATTTGGCAGGATGCATGGTAAAATGAGATTTTTGAGTGGCTGTTTGATGTTTGGTTTCAATGAAGAAGCAGGTGATGATGACTTACATTAAGAATTGAACATCGTGGGTTACTTCAGTAGGCTATCATGACAAAACTTCAGCATGACTGGCATTCTCATTGTGCTTGAGAGTGATATGTGGGTGGCATCCTGAAACAACTGCTCTTTGCGCTGTTAACATGATACCTTCTAATTGATATATCATTTCTTTCTCCAAAAGCAATCCAAGAAGTGATACAAATTAATAAAAATCTGTTCAGAAGTAGCTGTTATTTTAGAAAACTTTGATTTCTTCCACATAGTGGGACCTAAATAACATATTCCATCTGAATCACTCCTTCTTCAAGCATCAAAAATATCTGAAAAACAGAAGAAAAAAATTTGTGCAAGAGTTTTTCAGTTACAGGTTAAGTTTCACATTTATAGAAGTGTAAGAGACAATAAAGAGAGTGAAAAGATGTTTTACATCTGAAAATCATTTCTTAATCCTGAGACATTCCCCGTTACCATTGCAGTGATTAGATTTTCTGCGTTAAATTTTCATTTATGGATTCATAGTACACTGATTTGCATTACAGTGTGTGATGATAAAACTAGAGAAGTAATACTGAAGTGACCAGCATTCTGTATAAAAGTACAGTGAAAAAATGTTGGAAATTTGCTAAACGTGCATTGCCATTACCTGTCCTTTATTTATCATTGACATCATTTTGTCAATGAAGTTATATTTCCTGTACATGAATTGTTGTATTTGTGACATATTTGAACAGACAATTTTCATGCCCATAAACCTTTCTTGCTTGCAGAGATGCTTATGGACTATTTCCTTTTTTCTTTCCAACTTTTTTCAATTTTTTCCAACCTAAAATGAGTGACAATTCAAATAAATCTTTTTCCTCCTCTGGCTTTTTGAAAACTCTCCATATCCCACCATGAATAAAGGGGAAACACTATTCTTCTGCTAATGTCCTTGAGAATAGTCCTCTTCCTTAAGCTGTTGCTTAACTAAGATATTTCACTACTATTTGACACAAAAAATCAGTGAATGAGCAGCCATGGATGCATGAGATTATATGCACACTCTGGAGATAAAAAGCACCTATCACCTCTACAATCCCCAAAGACGTTTCTACATCTTTTCTCATTAATTTAAAGATTTTTTAAATAATTTTTTTTTCAAACAAAAACTTTGGCTTCTCTGTTTTTCAGTAAGAATCCCCTTTTATTGTTTTCCACTCTCTGGTTTCTTTGGCAAGTTCTTGTTTTAACTTGAAAAATCTCTAATGTCCCTCTGGGGAAATCTTTGCACAGAACCCACCTTTCCATTCCAGTTCTTTAACACATCAGTTAATCTGTAGCGAAAAATAGATTGGTTTACACCACTGCATTTGGCCTGAGAGTTTTTTGAAATATGGATTTTCCTTTTCTTGTCTTCCCATAAGAAAGGCTTTCTTCTTTCAGTATGAGAAATATAGAATCATGACAATAATCTAGACTTTTGCTGAAGTGCCACTGCGCAACTGCAATTGATTTGTAGTCTGAGATTTACATTTTTTTTCAGAGAAAATGGTTAAGCTTGTCGTATTGTAGCTCTGGATACCTCCATAACCTGATTATTTAAAGCTGCTTTCAAAAACTTAGTTATTGCATCTCCAAAACATGAAGCAGCCATGTGCATCTTGCAGGGACTCTGACAGCAGGGCTGAGGATGTCTGCAGCTCGATCTCAACATTAAACATGGATTTTTTTTTTTAGGGAACTGTAAAATTGGAGCAGCATGCCAATTTATATTGTGGAAACCCATGTCACCTATTATAATAAATCATCCAGAATTGTCTTGATAAATCAAGAGAGGAGAGGATTCTGAGGGGTGAGAGAGATGTAAGCGTTTAGATGCCTCCTTACGTTTGCATTGGCTATTTTTGCATTTTACAAGATACGTACACTTATGTGTAAATGAACAGTATCAGGACATTTAAAGTAAGTGGGTATAAATGAATCAGATTGAAAAAACAGATTTAAAAATTCTGCAAGATGTGTCAGGGATTATATGAGTTCCCCCAAAGTTTCTTTTAAAGTACCCTTCCTTTAATTTGAAGGCCTATTAAGATGAGCTAGATATTTTTCCGCCATGTGTTTCTCTTTTGTTTCATTCATGGAATTCATAAAAGCTTATGATTCTTGTGTTATAAAAGCTTTTGCTCAAAGAAATTATCTAATCCATGACTGCTTTCTTCCTTGATTTAGCCTCAACAATTTATAATTTTACATATTCTTTGCAAAGATATATTTCGGTGAAAATTAAAATGTCTTCTCATGTCAAAATCTGCTTCTAGATTTATATAAAATGTGGAAGTAGAAGTTGAATGGCTCTTCCTTGTTGCACTCTCATATGCCTGATTCTTTTCTTTTCCTATATTTAGATGAAAGTAATGAAACAAGTTCTCATACTAGTGTAACTACTATTCATAGCACAATTTCATTCCAAAGGGTTTTCTTCATTCCAAGAGGACAAAGCAAGGAAACAGAAATGCAGTTTGGAAGAAAAAGTGGAGAAAGCTTAAATTTGGAGGTAGATTTATGTAGTGGGTTTAGTGCTGGCCAAATGTCAGAGCACCTACTAAAAATTATTTACTTATTTCCTGCACATCATGAATTACGGGGGAAAAATGAAGTCTGATATATCAAAAAATACATCTTTACCACAGCCTCACAAAAGAATTTCAGCCCAAGACTAAGGCATCTCCTCAATCCCCTCTCATCTAGAATCTGACTACTTCTTTGCTGACCTCAGTGTCCCATGTTGTTTTCTCTACCTTCTCTGTCTCTTCACCCTTTCCTTTTCCTGATTTGGGAGAGAATTGGTGTTTGTAGGTTCATTTGTTCTCAGATTTTATCAATTGAAACAGTTTTTATAGAGTTCTGCAGCATTGAAAAGGTTGATCTTGTCCAGGCTCTACAATCGAGGAATCACTGTGTCTCTCACTGCTGATCATGCGGTCCCCGCTGGTGCCATGCGAGTCGCGCCGGCTGCTGGTGCCATCCTTGCACCTTTCCCTCATGAGGGGTGCCGGAAAAAGAAAAACTGCTGCTGCTGCTTTTGTCCTTCTGTCTGCAGCACGGCTGGCTAAAAGCAGCTAAGCAAAGTCCATTGGGAGCTATGCCGAGATAACCATGGCTGCGCACCATTGTCCCAGTTACGCTGATTTTCAGCTGCAGAGTACTGGCCACATGGCCGCTCCTGGACTGAGCTGGTGGAGGCCACTCCTGGCCCCAGCTGCTCCCAGTGACGACCACAGGGCCACTCCCTACGCTGCTCCTGGAGTAAACAAAGTTCATTTGCGAGCCATGCCAAGATAGCCATGGCTAGATGCTAATTTAGGCCAAGAAATCCTGGCTGCATAGTTGCTCGTGGTGTTGGGCTAGCCCCAGTAGCACAGCCCAGCAGTGGCAGAAATCCCAGCCAAGCTGCGGGACAACCAAGCCTGGCCCAACCCGGCCATGCGGCCATGTCAGCCAAGTCAAAACCACCGTGGATTCTCCAGTGGATTTTTCCATGGAAAACTGTGAGGATTATGACCATTACCAGTGTAATCTAAAAAACCAAGCAATTTCCCCTTATTTTCTTTCTCCCCCAGGAAGATGTAATGTCAAAAAATGAAAGTCGGAATTTATACAGCTGTTAGAGAAGAAGGTTTCCTTCTGTGTCTTTTATCTCATGGGTAAAATTTTCTCTTTTAAAATTTTGAATTTTTATTTAATGGAAACATGAAATAAAACTTTATTCCTATCATGTATCTGTGTGTCTGTACTTTGTCCTGACCAAAGTGCTTAAAAAAATAAATGTGGGTTGTTTAATAACAACTTTGACAGTTGTTATTAAAATCTAAAAATAAAAGATAGCAAGATTTTTAAAAAGAAAATTAGGAAACTTTTTTTTTAAAACTTTACTTTGTAAATAGGAATAAAATTTTACAGGCTAATCTTGATGCATTTTTATGTCAGACTCCATCAAATACAAAATGAATGTATTACTTTTCACTGTGAGTCCTTCCAGTACACATGTTTTGAAGAATGTCTGTACAGCCCAAGAACAGAAAACATTGCCTGAGGTAGCACATTTCAATACGCATTTCTCAGAGCTTGAAAAGTCCATCATGGGATTTTTTTTTTGGCATTAACTCATTTTGTCAGAAACATACAATTTAAATGTATCCATATGTGACTGTGGAGTGGCTAAAATATTTTTAAAAATTATATATTTCTATATCTAAAATTGAATATGGAAATTTTTTTGTCATCCTCAGCTTTTAGGTGGGAATTTCATTCACTGAAAATTCTATGCTTGCAGTAAGAAAAGCATGTTGTTGACAATGGCCGATACTTTTCAGTTATTAGTGTTGTGAAAAGAGTTTTGGGAATCCCTCTCTTTGGTCTATCTTTCTGTCCAGAAACTGAAGTATTCTTTTTCCCAATTTACATATTCATCATGCAGAACCACAGTTAGTGGTCAGGTTCTTAACAGCTGAATCTATATTGTGTCTTTTTTATTAACTGGAGTCTCCAGGTTATGCCACTTCTTTTTCATCCAGGCTTTAAACTGTAAAACTTGCCTGTCCTGGATGAAGCTACCAAGAGGCAGAATCTTGCTAAGGAAATCTGTTCCATGACCAGATATACTTATTTGTCCCTTCTTCCATTTACCCACTGCCTATTTCTGTTCAGCTTAAACTGCTTGTTTCCAATGCTGATATCATATCCCTTTCATTTTAATTTAGACTGTTTAATAAGGCTTCTCTAGTGTCATAATCACTTTACAAACCACCAATATCACTCAGACATTAACATGGTATATATTAAGATTGGATTAGAAATTCTGTTTCCAATGGAATAATGCAGAGATATTTTGGTATCTATTTTATGGGGAAATACATTACAAATAAACCTTGCAGTCTAATTTATTATTTGTTAATTATTTGCTATAAGTTAATACATTGTATTTTAAAGGTCTATTTTAAAGGTTGTACCTCAGGAGATCAACGGTTGCAACCCTTTCATCTGTTGTGTGTTTGATTGAATTGCAGTCTCATTGTCCACCGCCTGGATTTTGTGACCTGATCTATATAATGGGGTCACTGAAGTTAATATTATTGTTAGTCCAGGAACATAGCAAACCTCAACCGAGTGCAACAGTTGGTCCTGCAGACTTGCAATCTCCAAACTCATTTACAACAACTAGATGAGACTGTGTCATACACCACCAGTAACGGTATAGAAATCCACGTAGTTAGTATGAAACACACTACTGCTGTATGTATTTTCATAGGTAGAGGCCCTTGTAGGCTTGAGGGAACCAATCCAAGAAAACACATACTTTTCCAGATGGACTACAGGTTCATGATAGGCAAAATTTGACTGTTCATACCCTTTGTTACTGGTAATACTTATGTGATGGGTTCTGCACTTTGTTAGCTCTTGTAATAATTCTCTTCTTATTTATACTGCTGACACAGCATGGAGGGCAATGGAAGAATTTGTGATTAACCCCTGATCTCATAGGCAGGCTTCTACAAACTGGTCAGGAAATCTCTACCAGCATCACACTTCATTCTTTGTAAGTCCATGAAGCAATAATCACAAATACACATGCACGTTCACATACATAAAATACAGAGATCACTGTTTGCAGGACTGCAATAGGATGCTTAGTTTTCTGTGTTACCTGTAGAAGACAAGAACACCTGATGATTTTTATTAATTTCCATCTTTGTTCCCCATGCATTTTTAGAGCTGCCCACTATACTCAATGACAGTCTTTTTATACTTCTTCAATTGTCAGTTCACTTTCTTCTCTACATTTAACATACTAACTTCCTGCTTTAGCTAACATCAGCAGTCATATTTACACAGGGATTTTATCCTCATCAAGCTCTTCTCCCTTCCCCTTCCCCTTCCCCTTCCCCTTCCCCTTCCCTTGCCTTGCCTTGCCTTGCCTTCCCTTGCC
>VWZU01006067.1:2981-31235 GCA_013397095.1 Sterrhoptilus dennistouni | reverse complement strand
CTATCTCCCCTTATATGCACAACTGTCAAAAACAATGTGACTGAAAACAACTTTTTTTAATAGTTTGGCTGTTACTTTTTGAGGTGGTGGTCTTTAAAGGAGTATCCTGTAAAGCATGGCAGAAAGACCAACTAAAGCATTCAAATTGTTACAGCCTAGCTTTGAGTGCTGATGCCATTAGTTTTTAGCTCCCTCAAGGTCACATACAGCTATAACTTAAGTTCAAAGTATTTCTCTTTATTGATTTTTCTTTCTGTCTAGCTAATGCTACAGAAAAGGCTTTATTTTCTGGGCTATATTTTGCTATTTGGTATTGCAACAAAAAAGCCCCACTCGGACCCATGGCATCAGAGTTCCAGTATAGATATAATGCATTCTTACTGGTGTACAAATGAAAAAGCAATACTAAATTATTCTTTATCCTGTTGAAAATTATGTGTTCTCCACATGCTGCCATTATATTCAATGCAGTCACACAGAGGATGTGGTACACATGCAGTGTGCATTCAGATACATACTATGGAGCTAATTGCATCTCAAATGTATCATTGCATACAGTGCACAGTCTTCACTTGCTTCACTGGGCTCATGCTCAGAACAGAAACAAACTCAAGTTAGCTGTTTGCCTGGTTTGTCTGCAAGAAATTATCTTCTCATTCTCCAAAATTGTGGTAATGATAGTAAAGTCATTTGAATGTATTTTTTTAAAAATTGAAAAAAATTAGCACCAAATTTCCAAACTAAATCAAAGTAATACTAAGAAAGAATGCATACTTTTTCCTTTAAGGAGTAAGAAAAATATGAAAATATCTGGTGAGAAATATGTCAGTCAAATCTTAAAGTGCACTAAAACTGGAGTATAGTTGTGTCGTTATTTGAATGATTAATTAAATGCCCTATTGCTTAACTTGATGTCGCAGCAATCAGAATGCAAAAAGACACAATTAAGAGAACAAAACCCCTTGGCATAACTGACCCTTTCTGGTCATGTCCTCTTTAAATCATGTTTGATAATGAATGCTAGCCAGGAAAGCAAGCAAATAAGTTAAATAAGTTTACCACTTTTTATTATTTGCTTTTATTAAAAAAAAATTTCACAACAATTAAAGGAAGTGTTCAATTTTAAAATTTAGGAAGGAAATACAACAAGATATCCCTTAAAGGCTTTATTTCAAAATGTGTGGGCATTCATGTGGATAAGAATCTCAATAATTACAGAATAAAAAAAAAAGCATAGCTGAAAGAGCTTTAGAAGGCAGCAATCCCAAGTCTGCCCCAAAGTCAGAATAATTTTTGTTTGCATTATTCCTGAGAGAGTTCCAGAAAACTCTCAATAAATTCTATATGTCATTCCTTTGATGGGAAGCCATTGATAATTTTTTCTCTAATGTGTCTAAACATTTTGTTCCATTAAAAGAACTAAGTTCTGGCTTTATTCAGGTGCATCTGAAGAACCATTTTTTTCTTGTTTTGCATCCAAAATCGCCGGAAGATATTGGGGCAAGGCCCCAAGTCAGCCCTGTGGAGATTGAGACAGCTTTCTTCTCCAGCACAAAAAAGTTAAACACTTAGTTTTTGCCAGACTCTAGCAATGCTTCTTTCTACCAAATTATCTTTCAGGTGAGATGAATGATTTGCTTGATTAACATTTCTGGATTTTTTAGCAATCAAATATAAACAGCCTGACCCATAGCTTTCTGGCTTATTTAACTTGTTTCCCTTCCTCTCCCAGCATGAACATCATTAGTCCTATCTGATTAACAAGTTGATTTTTTCCAAGTACTTTCTCATTAACTTTTGGTGGTGGCTTTTTTTCCCCCCTCCACTATTATGGCTGTATAGTCCTCTTACCTTAGCTTTTAGTGTGGCTGGCCACTAATCATTCTGCAGTTGTACTCTTTTGAGAAGGCATGTAGTGAGGGAAAGCACTCATTTTTTTTCCTTAGATAGTCTGTTCTATGCCTTCTATGTAGACCACTTTCCATGTATTCCTCCTATGACAAGGCACATAGAGAACAAATTACCATGTACTTTTTTGGACTACATTAATGTACTCCATTATCACTTAGCTTCTAAGCTCTTCAACTTTGCTTTTACCAAGACTAATGCATCAAACTTCCATGCTTTAGCATGTAAATCAAATGCTGAGAGAAAGAGAGAGAGAAGCAAGCTAATCTCAGACAGGAGTAACATAGTAATTCTGTTCACATTCGCTGAAGTGTGTGATACAGTGAAGAAAACTCAGCATAGATGCTGGTGGTAACTGGTGCCAAGGTTTCAGTGTCTGTACATTATCCCTCACTAACCATCAGCCAAACACAGAGGAAAAAGATACCTCATCTTCTGCTTTTTAAATGGTTTAATAATGATATTCAATTAAGTTTTCTTTGAGAGACAGAGGCAACAGCATACTTTGACTAATCATGACTAATTGTGCTATCTTTATGGGACAGTATCCATATCCATCTGGAAGTACTGTTTTCTGTGTCAGTGTAGGTTGTATAATACATGTATGGGGAATGTTCATTTGTTTCTTTTTCTGTGTTATATGTATGTCCTGTGATTCCTTTTTAAAGCTTTTGGGGAATTCAACTTAAGTGGAAAGCTTTTAGACTCAGAGTGATTTATAGTCTTCTCTGGAAGACATATAAACTACCTGACATTGTTAAAGTCTGAAGAGAAACAGATAGCAATATATTTCTTGCAAGAAATTCGTTATCATAGCCGTTGTCTTGAAGTACCTTTCTAAAATATGCTCTTTGTTTAAATCTTGTGATTTTTCTAGGAAGTCAGAGAACTTCACTGAATGCCCAGATTTAACAGTATTGTTTCAAAAATATCTATCCAGATGTGTTGTTTTCCTTTTGAATGCAGGGAAAACAAAACAAAGTAGGTGACTGCATCAAAGGATGAGGTGTTCTTAAATATGACTTGAGAAATACCTGGATTATTGATAACCAATTTGATACTGAGATGCATTTATTAATGATTTATTTATAATAATTTATTAATGATGTTGTAATAAACCATGGGACTGTGAAACAGTCTGGTGCTCAGTCCTACATTTTAGGAGTGTTTCTGCTTGAACGACATCTCAAATTATATACAGTCAGAGAAAGGCTGAGAAAAGAAGTTACATATTATGAGCCCCAGAAAAGAAGTGGAGAGAAATAAAGAGTAGATAAATAACAACATTAGAATATCTGCACTGCATGAAGTTGCTTAGTATCAATGTATTGCCCAAGGCAATGTCTCAATTTATGATGACATAGGTAAAGAGTTCAACGGATTAAAAAAACCTCTAAGGAAACATGTAGGTTATTTTGGGAAGGGCTTCAGAATTTTTTAGCCATAGTAAATACACAATAATATCTCAAATAATAATCTTGGGGCTTATTTTTTCTTTTATTTTAGTAATAAAGAAACAACATTTTACCATGAGAACATCAACTGCATCAACATAAGTAAAGAGGTGAGTATAACTTACTACTTATAGAAGTCTTCTGTAACTTTTTTACACATAAGAACATATTATGATTGAACAACTAAAAGGAAAAAAAAACCTGTTACTCTCTCACTGAACAGCTGTATATTTCTTATAATTTCTAAAATATTTAAGTTTTGCTACATTGAAGGTAGTTGAGTTTTCTTGTGTAGAGCCAAGAACTGAATGTTCATTAAAAAATACCCTTTTTTGCCACTCTGGATACTGCTGACATATCCTCAGAGCAGGTGACACACGTGAAAATATATCAGCTACATATATTTAGCTGGAACGAATAGTTTCAAGGGGAAGGAATACTGCTGAGATCTGAGTTGAATTATTTATGGAAGTAATGAACCGAGATAGGTTTATAAAGGTAAGAACTAGAATTCTAATTTGTGAAATGTTCAGTCCAAATCTACAGATTTATAGTAATTTATGGATGTAAATTTTGGTTTTCCTGAGTTCTCCTAGCCTTGGGCAGATTTCCACCATGAACTAACAGTGCACAGCTTTTATTTGATCTATTGAGGAAAAGGTTTGCATGCATATTTACTCATCTGTGTAGCCTGGTACAGCATGTGATATTTAGAGGTAATTTTATGCAATAAGTACTGTAGATAAAATTCTAATTCATAATTTAATGTAAGAAAGGACACAGATCAATGAGATTTTGTAGTTCTAAGCCAGTTCAAGATTAAGCTGGTGTCATAAATTGTAGGATAACTCCAGATTTGAGACAGAAACGTAGCCCCTTAGGCTGTGTATAGTTTTCTATCTTTTTCCTCCTTTTTTCGTAACTAACATAATTTAGATTTGCGAGCTGTTGCAGAAGCTGGATGAGGGGTAAAAGGTCTATGGACTGCAACAGTTACAGAACCTAAGGATGAATGCTGTTGGAGTCCCACATTATACATTTGCTCAACACATCTGTATCTTTTAGTCTCATATTGAGAAACACAAACATAATGCAGCCTGGGAAAAGTGAAAGAGGAAAGAAATAACCTGAGAAGACTTTAAACCACTGGTATGTCATTAGAAAAAAAATCAAAAGCAGTAACTCATTCAGGGACACTAAGTCTTGTGTTGCAAATATTACTAAGTTCAGGTCTATCATCCCATAAAATTTATAAGCATGAAAATGTAACCATGGATATGGAAGATTTTCAGTGCTTTGTATAAATAATTTTACTGTGCTAAGTAACAAGTTTGAATTTTTTTACAGTTTTCATCTCATTCTCTAAATCTATAAAGAATTGTTAATTTTATATACCAGTAAATTTAGATATTTTTGTCACTCTTAGATATCTTGCAGTTGTGAACAGTGTGGCTGTATTCAAACTGGTAAACTTTTTCTTTATTTTAATTTTTAAAAAATTCATCAAATAAATTAGTCATTTAAGCCAAGGGTGGAAAATGAAAAGAAATTCTAATCATTCTAACAAAGTGTATTAGAAATTCTAGAAACTACATTGGAAGTCACCCATGTACAGTCTGAATTAATTTTTTGGATGCTGCCTTGGAATACTGCAGAATACACTTTGTGTTCAGAAGAGCTGTTTATGAAGTAAAGTTTTACTTTCAAAATAGCTTAAACCCCCAAGTTCTTATTTGATGAAGAATTCTCTACTCTCTTTCTGATAAATTAATTCTAATATTATTT
This sequence comes from Sterrhoptilus dennistouni, assembly GCA_013397095.1. Taxonomy (NCBI): domain Eukaryota; kingdom Metazoa; phylum Chordata; class Aves; order Passeriformes; family Zosteropidae; genus Sterrhoptilus; species Sterrhoptilus dennistouni. The sequence continues at coordinate 26,088 of VWZU01006067.1, read as the reverse complement.
TTCCATCCAATCCTTAGTAGTGGATCTCATATTTCTCAACATACGTATCTTCCTTCACAGATGACAAAAAAGTTTCCCATCTTCCAGTTTCCTTACAGACTTATAGTGTCAAGTCTCAATAACATAATAAGGAAATAGAAATTCCTACTCAATCAGGGAGTATTAATTAGACAGATGACTTAGGTATCATGACAGCTAAATTCTATTTCAGACACTAATTTGCTAGTCTGGCTAATAGCGGACACTTAGTTGCATGTCATTTTCTCCTAGTGAAACTGCAATCATTTTTGCTCGTTTTTAGGAATCATGCTGAAATCAGGGAAACATTCTTTTTCTGAAGTGAAATGCTAGTTGCTGTCTGATTCTGTTTCTGTCTCTTTTTTCTTTTTCATTTTTTCTTTTTTTCTTAGCCTAGTAAACAGAATCTGTGGTGATCGATGTCATCATAAAACCCTAGAATATCACTGAGTGTTGCTATTCCTCAATACTAAAAGAAACAGAAGATACTAAATAATATATTAAAAATGGAGAGAGGTCAAGGTGGAATAGTATTGAATACCAAGAAGCCATTTTGAGTTGAGGACAATTTTTGCTGGGGGAAAACAAAGCATGATACATAATCATGCTAAGAAACTACTGTAAAGAACAAAAGTTCTTGCTTCATCCTTCTCAGACAGGAACATTCATCTTGATTATATGACATTAGATGACTAAAGATACTGATCCTTAGAAGTAGAAGAAGGCAGTTTATTTTCTCTTGGAAAAAAGAAAAGACTTTGGAAAAGCCAGTATAATATTTATTAAGTCTATTAAATATGTCTTTAATAAACTCATTTGATACAGACTAGCATTTTAGACAACTTTAATTCTGTGTTGGTACACATGTCAAGAAGGAGAGAGGCTTTGATTCATCAATGTTTTGCTCATAAGATTTATATGGCTAGCTATACTCACATAACTATAAAACTACAAAGCTCATCTGTTTAAGTGTCCCTCTGGTGCCCAGTGATAGGACATGAGAAAATGGTATGAAATTGTGTCAAGGGACAAAATTTAAGTTGGATATTAGGAAAAAATTCTTCACCCAGTGGTTGGTGAGAAGCTACATCAGGTTCCCCAGGGGTGTGGTCACAAATTGAAGCATGGCAGAGGTCAAGACACATTCAGACAACAGTTTCAGGCACATGGTGTGATTCTTGAGGTGGTTCTCTGCAAGGACAGGAGTTGGACTTTAATGATCCTTTTAGGTACCTTCCAACTCAGGATATTCCATGAATCCATGATTCTATAGTACTTTAATATCATAATGCAAAATAAAAGGATGGGAAAATTACTATCTTATTTCCACTGAAGCTTTTCATAACGGGTTGTCTACTCTTCCCAGATCCTGAATTATGTTCTACTGAGGGTAGCCTGTGTATATTGTGCTATAGATCTTTTGATTGTAAAATAATATTCTGGGTCACACCTACCTGTGATTAGGTTCTATAAACCAGAATAGGGAGATGAGTGCAAGATAATTAGGAAACAACTGTCTGGCTATGAGGTTTGACATAGGTATCCTGGCTGGTGTCCTGCTCTTGACATGGTGCCACAGTGGCTGGGGGCTTGGGGCAGCTGAGGGGTGGCCCAGACATGCTGCCACCCAGGGCGTCAGGCACCTCTCAGGGGACAGCATCAGTAAAGCCTATTGGTACTCTCAGACACTTGTACCTGATTTTGGTCTTCTCAAATGCACCCTATTTAATGAGTAAATAAATCAGCATTAATAGTAGTAAGCGCACTTGAAGATGTGAGTGGTCTGAAATATTCTGTTACTGGGTGATATGTGCTTGCAGATTCTAATGCTGGTATCTCTCTGGGCGCTGGAAGTGGTTAAGTTTTGTATAAACACACAAGAAAGCCAAGGCCAAACTCTATTTTTTGTTATGTTTATTAGTGTGCATTGTGAAACTTGGCTTTTTGAAGTTCAATTGGGTAGGTTTGTTTCTTTCTAAGAGAAGGTTTGTTCTTAATCTTCTAGGGTAACAAAAAAACAAAAGTCCTTTGGCTCTTTTCTAGGAGGGGGCTTTGCTTTTTGTTTGATTTCTCTTTTCCTTCCTGCTTTGTTCCTGAGAAGTAAACTTAGTGGTATCTTCCTCTATACATTCATCACACACTTGTGCTGTGTGGTATGAAAAAATTCTTGTAAGGAAACTATTGCAAAATGGTGGCTGCAAATTCTCAAAGATGGAAGATGTTTCCTGCTTACCTGCCCACAAAGAACAGTCTTTTAATTTCATTTCAGTGGCCCATCTCTCAGGTTATTGATTTATTTTTTTTTTCTTTTGGCCTCTTTTAGGCTTAAGCTGGTGCTGGTTTTGAGACAGTGCTCTTGAAATGTGAGAAGCCATAACAGATGTGGTACATTGCTAGTAGAAGCATGAAAATCCTCACAGGGTTTAAATTTCTTGGTCATGATTTTCAAAGATCTGTCTAAAAAGAATCCAAGGAGTATTCTTATAGAGACAGCTTTTCAAGATATGTTGGAGAATCAGTTGACCAGTTGGTTTTCTTGATTTGTCCCATGAAAAGTAAGTCCCAGTTAGTGCTTATCTAAGGTTTGCAAATAGAACTAGCTATCCTGTAAATCCAGATCTCATTTTTCCCTGCAAAATAAAATTCGGTTGTACTTGCGAGTATTCTGAGCAAATTTCTTACTGGAATACTTCTCAGAAATACTAACTTAACTACTTTCCATTAAAAGAAAAGCAATTCAGGAGATATATAAATAGTCTATAAAAATAATTGAGAGGGTTGGTGTATTGAATTACTGTCTTGTTTAAATACTTCTTGATGCAGACAACTATAAAAGACATGCTTCTTTCTGTAAGTCCCTGTTCTTGGTAGAAACAAGAGTTATATTGATTTAATTGCAATTTATTTTCTCCCTGGATTCTGGTTTTGACATTGTGAAAAGATTAATTGGAATTAATGGCATTTGAACAGCTAATTAAAGTCACTCTTCCTTCAGTCAAATGAATTCCTTTTATCAGAGACATAACAAAGTGTTGCTTAGTTCCTGTAGTCTGCATGTAAATGTTCCTTGCTTGAATAAGCATCTCTGCAGTCATTAGTGGTTGAATACAGACGCTATTAATGATATCTGGTAATTTCTTCAGCACTTGAAAAGCACAAATAATATACCCATTTATTCTTATAGATAGTGCAACAAAATTGGAATTTTAAAAATTGAAGTTAATAAAAGACTGAGTGTATTCTTACTCTTGAGAAGGATTCTGTACTCTTACTCTTGAGAAGGAGATGAACATAATAGTATCAAAGAGGGTACTGTCAGTTTTTCATGCACTGTCCTAACAGAAAAAACTGGTATAGCTCAAAGAAATTAATTTCTCTGTATAATCAAATGATGCAGTCTCTCTAAGCATAGTGCCAAATAGCTTATTAACAAATTGCCATGTAAAAAGGTGTTGCATTGAAAACACAAACAGGGTGGGAAACAGAACAAAGTCAACATGCTGCTATCTGTGTGTGCCTACTGAAAACGGAGGAGGTATATCTTTTACTACAGAATAAGGCTTTGGAGGAATATTTTTCTTAAACCAATCCATATTGCTAGCATAATGCTTGAGCTGCAACAGACTGTTGGTAAACATGCAGAGCATTACTAACTGCAGTGGCCCTCTGAATTGATGTTGAAGTCTGAACAAGGGACAGCTTCTTTTTTCCCATATAACAGTGGATTTATGTTCTACTTTGGTTTTTGCTTTTATGTGATGTGACATTGATGTGAATCCAAGGACATATTGAAGACATTGTTTGACTCTGGATTTATTACAAAAAGTTACAAATGTTTGCTGAAGTATTTAGTGTGAATCATTTTTTAATGTATATGGAATTTTAATTCATGTAATAAAAAGAATTTTTTTTGCAGTTCAGAGATCACGGAATATTTTGAGTTGAAAGGGACTCAACAGAACCATCAAATCCAGCTCTTGAGTGAATGGCCCATAGAGGGGTTGAACCCACAATCTTGGTGTTGCTAGCACCATGCTCTAACTGACTGAGCTAATCTCATTTTGTAAGATAATACTTAAATATATGGCTCTGATTAGAAGTTCTGTTTCCTAGACACAGATCTAATTTTCAGACTCAGAATATATTCATTATCTTTGCTTTTATACTAGATGCACTCTGAAAAAATGTGATGAATAACATAATAAAAAAATTCAAATTAATCTCTCTGGGGAAAAGGTATGACTGGTATTATTCACATAGTCTCTTGTGAATATTGAAGTAAAAGTTCTTGAACATTGACATGAAAACAATGATGTGACTACTTGCAGTGGTAATTGCACTTTGAATTATAATTTTGGAAGATGTTAACTCTTGGATTTCAAGCAGTAAGACAAACTGAAATTTGTGTCTTGTATCTATTGTATGATGGATCAGCCAGCAAGTTACAACTAGAAGATTACAGAGAATCAGGAGAAGTAGGGGAAGAGGAAAAACAGTTCTAAACTACATGGAAATCTGTTGTTAAAAACAAATTAGAAGTCAAAACTCTATTAAATTTATGGTTGAATCTTAGCTGCAAAAGTAGACTCTTAAATTCATTGAATATGTTTCTTATCTTCAAATAAGCCTTCTATAATAACTTAAAAACAATTTTTAAAGATAAGTTGTAGTATTTTTTTTCCTGGTTATTGAGTCAGTGAAATAGAACATACAATTCTGGTCCTATACATACATTCAGAAGAAAAGCTGTTTTACAGTTAGAGTAGTACATTTTGTCTGCAGAGATAGCTGCAAGACCTTTTCATCACCATTTTTAAGGTAATAATTTCTATTTGAAGTACACTGGTCTTTCCATTGAGGCTGTTGTATGTGTATGGAACTTTTATATCATATTGCAAGGACTGTAGCATGAAATGTTAGTCAGTTTTAGATGTAAACATTTAAATAATGTACAGTGGGTGCATAAAGGTTTTTTTCTCATATCCCTGTGTTGATTCTTTGAGGCAACTTGGGGTTGGATCAAAGACAGCCTGGAGAAGAAGAGATGTCTCTGGAGAGACCTTATAGCAGCCTTCCAGTACTTAAAGGGGGCTTACAGGAAAGCCATAGAGGGGCTTTTTCCAAGGGTATGCAATGACAGGTCAAGGGGAAATGGCTTTAGACTGGAATAGAGAAGTTTCATATTAGATGTTGTGAAGAAATTCTTTACTTGTGAGAGTGAGGAAGCACTGGGACAGGTTGCCCAAAGAAGTAATGGATGTCCATTTCCTGACAGAGTTCAAGGCCAGGCTGGATAAAGTTTTGAGCAACCTGTTCTTGTAGGTGCCATGGCAGGGGGGTAGAGCTAGATGATTTTTCATGTCCCTTCCAACCGAAACCATTCTTCTATTCTTCTACAATCCTATGAATTTATATATTCAAAGAAAACTTACAGGGAAAGGTGAACCCAAAGCCTCCATGTATGAGAAAAGCCAGTCTTTCAACCCTCACCTGATACTCAAGACCACCAAAGAAAACAATAGTCTTTAAAAGCCCATGATTTGTTTCTAAACGAGGATATTCTGAGCAAGGAAGGACTCTTGAAGCTCTTCTTCCAATACTTACCTACATAATGCTGGATTCAGTTAACCCTCAAGCAGGACTGCAAATAAATTTTGCTCTGCCATTTCTTCCCAAAACAGCAAGTTTGCACCGCCTAGTATATTTAGTCTGTTCAGGGAATCACTGTATTCATAAGGGATGAAAAAAACCAAACACTTTTTTTCTTGTTTAGACATTTTGATGCTGAAGTGTTTTCAGAGTTATAATTTTAAAAGCCAAGTCCTGAGCCATATGAAATACAGACTTCTATTACAGAGATAGTTTGGTAAGCTAATATGCTTTGGGATGAATGACTTATTGAAAACTTCAAATAATAATCTGGTAGTTGTGTACCAAGAAGGTATTTCTCATTCTTCAATTCACTGCTGAAAACCTTCTGAACTAATACAGACGAAACAGCAAATATCTTTCAGCTGCCATCGTCTTAACTCAGAAAATCCCTACAGCTTTTCATACAGCCCTTTGAAAATGTCACTTTTGAGTTATCTGAATTCATAGTGAAAAGAAAAGTTTCTCAACCACAACATTATTTCAGCTGCATTTTTTAATGATTTAACCTCAGCTGACAACTAAGACTCACATAGCCACTTGCTCATTCTCACCTTGTAGCATAGGGGATTGATAGGGCGAAAGTGAGAAAACTTGTAGATTGAGACAAAAGTATTTTAATAATTGAAGTTAAAAAAAATTAAAAATAATGTTAATAAATTGTAGTGGAAAGGAAATCAACCAAGAGAAGAAAAAACCCAAGAAAGATAAGTGAAGCAATGGAATGCTATTGTTCACTACAAATCGACAGATGCTCAACCTAGACCCTCGTCTACACCCCTTCAATTTCCCCCTTAATTTCTTTTGCTGACTGTGATGCCAAATGCTTAGGATATTCCTTTGGTCAGTTGAAGTCAGATGTCCACACTGTTTCCTGTGCCAGCATCTTTCCTTCCCCCAATGCCTCCCCCCATTCTCCTTGCTGGGGGAAAGAGAAGCAGAAAAAGCCCTTGTCCTGCTCAGCAATAATGAGAACTTCCCTCTGGTATCATCCCTGTTCAGCACAAGTCCAGAACACAGACCACTACTAGCCTCTATGAGGAAAATTTACTCTATCCCAAACAGAAAAACAGGACGCACTTCAATTAGCAAATTTTGCTTTTGTCTAGATTTGTCTAGTAGAATACATAGTTGCCTGTTCTATTGATACCATTTAAAATTCTGTCAGATTAGCAGCAGATTCAAGTTCTCAAATAACTTGACAAAATGCAGAGCTTGATGCATTAGTCTTTCCCTGGTAACACTTTGACAAGTCATCTTTTTTTCCTGTTAAAATGCAAAAGTTTAGAAATCTTTTCAATTGATTTAAATACAATCAGGACTCTGTAAATTCTGAACAGTTTGTAGAAGATTAAATATTTGACTTAGATATCTAGGGCTAAATTCTCCCTTTCTATGAGTTTGTTGGAGCCAATGCCTATTTTAGCACTTTATACATAAAAATCTCTATACCCTATTTTTTTTAATTTGCCATACTGTCCAAATATTATTTAAATAGAATCAAGTAAGTCCCCCCCTTTCAACATATTTTACTCCAATATGTTGTAGAGAGCTTTTAAATGCTGATTAAAAAAATCCTAAACTTCTAAATAGATTTTTTCTCCTCTTAATTGTATTGAAATTTTATACACAAGTACATTAAAATGATATAATATGATACACATAACTTACTAGGATATGATATAACACAATATATTATTACACATATTTTTTGTTTTGAATCATTAAAATGTAAAATAATTTTGACAGATTGTATAATGAAAATTATTCATTATTGAGAAATTAAGCTTACCATGTTTCTCAGAGTTACTGAAAGCTATTTTGTCATGTTTTGTTTTACAGATGTCAATTTTGTTTTATGGATCTTCACAGAGAAATGCATTGAAATGCATCTCTTCCCTCATGCATTCTTTACTTTAGAGCAGTTCCTCTGCTTCTTAAAGAGCCTGACTGCTGTATATTGTGTAGAACGTTTCTGTCAACATTCTCTGCTGAGCATTGGCCTCCACAGAAGCTCTCTGTACAGTCAACAGCCTGAATCTCCAGTTACCTGCTGAAGCAGAGTGGTGGAAGAAGTAAATTCGGCCTAACTAGAAGGAATGTTGCTGTCTGAGAAGAAAATCTGGGTGAAACTTGGCTGGAAGAGAGCACAATCAAGGCCCAGGTCTTGTACAGGTGACCCTAAAAATCAGGATGCAGCTCTAATTGTGTGTGCTAAAAAGTCCCACTGTGTAATCCCAGCCTCGTTTTGTAGATACAGGCTCCTGCCTAGCACAAGTAGCAAAATCCAAGCCTTGCAAAAATGGGAGGCTAAATTGTAAGTTAGCATAAGAAAGGGGACATTAGAGAAAATGAGCATCAAAATGGTGCAAAAATGTGTTTGGAATGCTGTGGCATACACAATTAATCAGTATGGGAGAGGTCACTCCAGGAGCACTGTCTGAGTTCCTTAAAATTGTAAAATTAGTTTGTTTTTCTTTGCTCAGATTCTCAAGGTTGTGAAGTCCTTATTCCATCTACAAAAGTGCCTTATTAGACAAAAATTAGGAATGCTAGTCAGTGCAAGTAATAGTAAGTCATTCAGAAGATACAATACACTTCTCGTCTTGTGTTGAAGAGAGGAAGATATTAAGCTCAACAAAACTGTGGTGAGACTCAGATATGGAAACAATTCTGAGAGAAAGGAGTTATTGCAAACCTGAACATTTTCAAAAATTTATATTTGTAAGCTATGTTGTTAAAGTCTGCAGTATTTCAGTAACTTTGCTTTTGTGGTGTGGTTTGTTTATGAATACAGTGAAAGTCAGCTGCTTTGTCACAAAACCTGAACAGAAAGAAGCAGCTGTTGCTGGCTTTTTTTCACTTCCTGTACTGCCAGCTCTTTGATGCAGACATTGAATACAGAAGTAATTGATTTAATTTACTGTGGCTGGGGAGGCCTCCTACTTGAAGCGTGAAAAGAAAGGACATTGTATCCTGAGCTTCTACCTGAGTGTGGAGCAGTTCAAATATCAGACTTGGAGTGTGCTAGTTAGAGGAGTAATTGGCAGAGCCTGAAGAGATATCTAGAAATCACAGGGTGTGGTGGTCAGTGATGAATACCCGCACCTTGGAAAATAAATGCAGATAATATATCAAAAGCTACCTGGGCCATTTTTTCCTTTATACATTCTGAATTTTATATCTTGAACAAAGCTTGCAAATAGTGATGATGAGCAGGAGATATGTAGTTATTTCACAATTCTTGAGACCATGAGACCCAAACCATGAGAGCTTGCATGTGCTAGTTGATATCATCAGCAGTGAACCAGGCTGCTTTCAACTCAGAACAGAGTTAGAGAGCTGTCTGGATAGTTTCTGGACAAAAAACTCTAAATCTTCATGTACCTACAAAACAATTGTTAAAACAAGGAACGAATATGCAATTTCAAAATGAAAATTATTTCCTATTTTTTGGGGCGGCTGAAAACTGCTATGGTACCCTTTGGGACATGGCTGTTCTTTCTGTGGGAAAATATTGAACAGTGCTGAAATTCGTAGGAATGTTACTTACTCCAAAAGTAACAAAGACATTTTCAGTGAATGAAGACATCACGGACAATGGAAAGCTGACCCCTTTTGCCAGTGCCGTCAAAGCAAAAATTATGTAAAGTGCATGATTTAGAAGATGAAATTATGCTGCTGGATGGTATGGTGCAGACTCTACAGGGTTTCTGTTGAGAATAGGGTGATTGTGATGATGCTGGCAAATTTCATTTCAAACAACAGAAAATTACACTTAAATACACCAACTTTACTCAAAGTTCTATAGAAGATAGAAGATAGTTCTATAGATATATCAGGGCCTTCTGCCCAGAGCTACTCCCTGTCCTATTGGCATCACTTACAGGGGTCTGCCTTCTGGAGATAGAACTGCAGGACTCTGGCCCAAATATCATGTAGGCCCTGATAGCCCCATCCTCACACTGGTCTCAGTTCTTCTGAACAGTGACTCTGCTGTCACAAGCATCAACGGGTCCCCTGCAGTTTGGAATCACCTGTAAACATGACAGGCATGCACCCTGTCACCTACCCAGATCATTGATAAGAGGCTCCTGTGGGAGCTCTCTTGTTTCTAGTCAGTAATCACTGAATTATCCATCAATCACACCTTTCTGAGTAAAATTATCCAAACTTCTTTTCATTCTTCTGATAGTGAATTCTTCATCCAGAACATAACAACCCAACGCAGAAGAATACTATGGGAAATGGTGACAAAAACCGTGCTAGTGTCAAGGCGAAAGACATCCACACTTCTCCACTTGGCCAAAAATACATGTATGTTATCACAGAAGGCAATTGTCTGGGACTGACATACTTCACCCATGGTCAGTCTATGCTGGCTATTTTGTGCACCCTCGGTTGTGCTCAACGGGACTTCTTCCATGGTTTTCCCTAGCACTAAATTGTCTGACAAGTCTGTAGTTCCTCAGACCTTGCCACTTTGAAGGTGGATACAGTCTTTGTATTTTGGGTTCTTTCCCTGATCACCATAACATATCAATGTTGCTAGAGAGCAACCTCGCATGGACACCAGCCGGCTCCCTCAGCCTTCATCCCTGAGTACAGCCTGTCAGCTTTGATCCTGACAACACTTTGCTGTCTTCTGCAAAGGGGTGAGGTGTGCAGTGATGCCTCTCAGTAGGGCAGGTAAACTCCGGCGTGCTGCCTTAATGGTGCAGATACCGGCAACAATTCCAGAGTATCTGTCACAGCGAATTTGGATATTGCTGTTCCGTGACACATATGCTATGCGTGTTGTCCTGGGTTGCAGTGTAGGATGTACACAAAGTATTTATTCTATCACCATCTTCATGAACTGTTGAAACCAGGTGGGCTAGTGTTTTCCCAAGCCCCCTGCCTCTTCTGCTAATGGCCTTTGGGGTATCTTCTGCTAATGGCCCATTAACGCCTTTGGGGTGTCTTCTGCTAATGACTTTTAGGATGTCCTCTGCTAATGGCCTATGAGTCACAGGTAACTCCCTCCAGGGGTTAGCTCTGTTTAATGGGCTATCAAGGACCCACTTCACAACTCCTCATCCCATTGTGAGATGCTCTGCCCAGGGGGAGGAGCCAAGCATTCTCACCTGGATATAAGATGGTATGTGGGACAGTGCACTTGCACTTATCCACTGGATTCCCAGAGGAGCAGGGCTACCAGACCTTTCTACAGGATCACTGCTTCAAGAAGAGCACCTCACCTAGACTGCTTCCACCATCCTGCTCAGGTTGTATTCTGACTCTGCCAGTGATCCTTTGTGTTATTGCACTTATTTTATTTTATTTTTACCTTTTTACCTTTCTTCTTATTAAATTATATCTCTGACTTGGAGCCTCTCATTCATTTTGCTTTCAAACCATAACAGTGTGTATTTTCCTGGTTTCTGTTTTACTGTACAAGGAGCTGCCAGCTTTTGGAAGAAATCCTTTATGAGATTCTGCAGTGCTGTTGTGCTTTTAGTAGGATCAAAATGTGGGACATGGTGACCTCTTTTGCAGAGCTGTGATCAAACTGCTGGCTTAAGAGATCAAATTATGGTGATATTCTTCATTATCCTACTGGCTTTCAGGTTCTTCTAGATTTCAAATAATTGATAATGACATCACTTTCTCTTCCAGTTTAATATTATTTGCCATTATGTTATTCGCCACTGATGCTCAGAACTGTGTAAAACAAATAATTTGATCACATCAAATTTTTTTATTGCTTTCTGATTGAAAATAAAGAATATTTACTATCTGCTTGACTACTTTATTTTTCTTGATTACTTTGTCTTCATTTACATATATTTTTCAATCATGGTTTCTTTTAATCTTTTCACTATTCCAGTGCTTATATTAAATTAAAATAGGATTTAGATGCATACATATCCTCTTCAGTTTCTGAAAATGCTCCAGTTATTAGACTATGTGAATTTTCGTTATGTTTGCATTTACTTACTTGAGATTTTTGCCTCACCAAAACCAGCCTAAACCAAATTAGGAAATACAAGTAATTTCACAATGAATAATTCTGGCTTAATTTACTAATTAAAGCACATCTAGTGAAGAAAAAGAGCTACATAATGTGACCAGTTAAAACTATTCAAGTGTTACCATTTAATAATCTGAGCAAGCAGCTCACAAATGTGTGATAGACAAAGAATTTTCTTTGTCACTCTGGTGAATAGTTTTGAATTACTGATATCTTCAGAGATAACTGCAGTAAAAAAATGTAGACCAACCTGACCTGGAAAATTATTCTTTATAATTTATTTCTTCACCTCTAATTAAAAACAATAAAACCTGATTCATGAATATTTAATCTCAACAAAAGTCATATCAGTTCCATTACTGTTCTTTGGAAAGGTTTATGTCAAGAAAACATATGATCTCCTATATCTCTCTTTTTTTTTCCCTTTAAATGAATGAATATTTTAGAGCAAATTAGACTTTTCTTTTCCTGACAATAAGTTTGGCCTATGTGTTAATTTCTGTAGAAATAGCAGAGTTCTAAGAGGATAAAAAACCCATGAGTATAGACATTTTTACTTCTTATATGGAAGGGAAGAGAGAACAGATTTTCTAACGGCAGGCCAGGAACACTGATCTGAGGATGTATTTATAAGTGTGTTTCAGGTGATGGTATATAATAATCAAACTTTACATATCATTACACCTGATGAATTGCTGAGCTAAAAAGTTGTGCATAGTCTTGGTCATTCTCCAAGAAGAGAGACTCATAGAATTATAGAATGGTATGGATTAGTAAGGACCTTAAAAATCATCTAGTTTCAGCACTTCTGCCATGGGCAGAGACACCTTTCACTAGACCAGGTTGCTCTAAGTCCAAGCTGGCCTTGAACCCTTCCAGGGGTGGGGCATCTAGGGATTCTCTGGGTAACCTTTTCCAGTACGTCATCATCCTCATAGTGAAGAATTGTTTCCTAGTATCTAAAGACATAAACCTACTCTCTATCAATTTAAAACCATTGTCTCTTGCCCTGTTGTTATCTGCCCATATAAAACGTTGCTCTCGCTGCTTTTTGCAAACCTCCTTTGGGTACTGGAAGGCCACAAGGAGGTCACCCTAGAACCTTTTCCAGGCTGAAGAGCCCCAGCTCCCTCAGCCTGCTTTCACAGAAGGAGTGCTCCAGCCCCTTCAGTTCTTTGTGGCCTCCTTGAACCTTCTTTACAGGTCCATATCTTTCTTACATTGAGGATAACACTAGAAAGGATAAACACCTTTATGTTGGGCTTTTGCTGCTTTTGACACATTTATAGTATTTTGCAGCACTTCCTGTATTGGCAATGTAACAAAATTCAGTCTTTCTCTTGAAACCTAATATTTCTACACCTTTTCCTGCTACAGAACTCAAATAAATGATTGAAACATTACTGTCCGGACAGTTGTTTGTAGATGAACCTACAGCAAATTGTAGCAAGGCTAAATTTTGCATAAATTTTGACAGACTAAGTGATATTGACTTGATTTTGACGGCTTTTCAGCAATTAAATGGAATATCAGGCAGAATAAGGATGCTTATAAAGAAGATCAGACAAAAAGTTTGTGAAGTTTGAAAGTAAAAATTGGAAGGTTTTTCTCTGGATACAGAAAACCTAATTTATTTTTCTTTCATTATGAGATGGACTCATCAAAGAAAAAGGACTTCAAACTAATTGCATGACACATTTGCTACATACCTTACTGCTCTGTACACCAGACAGGACCAAAACAGAAGGTTCTTGAGTGTTGTGGTGCTGGATAAGTTTCATTGATATTTACATTCAAATTTATTTGAAATTATTTAATCAAGAGCATAAACAGTGGGACTTTTTAGCAGTCACCATGACCCTGGCATTAATATAAAATATATTATGCATGCTCTGGATGATGAAGAGATTGAGATCAGCCCTGTGGAAATACTTGGGTGTATTGGTGGTGAAAAATTAGATGTGGGCAGGCCATATACACACAGCCCAACGTGTCCTGGGCTGCATTCAAAGCACCATGGACAGCAGGGGAGGGAGGGGATTCTGCCCCTCTGCTCTGCTCTGCTCTGCTCTGCTGTAGTGAGGCCCCACCTGGAACCCTGCATCCAGCTCTGGGGTCCCAGCACAGGAAGGACATGGAAATGCTGGAATGAGTCTATAGGAAGGTGCTGAAAATGGCCAGAGACCTGTAGCACCTCTCTTAAGAATAAAGGCTGAGAGGGCTGTGGTTGTTCACCCTTGGAGAAGAGAAGACTCTAGGGAGAATTTACTGCAGTCTTTCAATATTTCATATGTGTATTTGGCTTATAAGAAAGACAAACTTTTTACTAAGACTTGCATTGACTGGACAAAGGGCAACAGTTTTAAATGGAAAGAATATAGCTTAGATTGGGCACAAAGAAGAGGTTTTTATGATAGGAGTGGTGAGATGCAGGAAGAATTATCCCAGAGAAGAGGATGCTCCAGCTGTGGAAGTGTTCAAGGTCGTGGCATGTGGCTTTGAGCCACCCGACGTAGTTAAATAGATGCCACATGTTCTTTAAGGTCTCCCAACCCAAATCATTGTATGATTTGCTCTTTCTGATTCTCTTGCTGAAGTAACCTCTCAGTGCTCATTAAACTTTATAATTATTGTGTTTTAGTTCCATTCTTCAATTTGGTTCATATCACGAGTGTCTGAGTTATACACAAAACCTTTTTTCTTTTTTTGTTTCTGTTTTTGCATGTGTTTTGTCATTTTTGTTTCTCTGCTATCAAGTATCATGTTTATATTCATGCCTACAACAAACATAAGAAAAAAAATTTCATGAATCCCTGGAAAATGTGCTCAAATAATTTGACTGGTTTATATTCCCTATACAAATACAGACGCTCCAAAATAATTCTGGGAGGATCCAATACTCAAATATTTTCAGTCTTCTGAGCTTCATCTATAACCTAACAAAAGAAATCCATTTATGTACCCCAGAAAAAAGCATCATGTGCAGTTTTTCAGTACTGAATGAAAGCTATCCAGGCATAAAGTACTACATTTTTTAACATGGCTTGTGTTAAGTGAGAACTACTCAGCCTCAGCCCTTATGCTAGTACTAATTAAATCACATTTTCCAAATGATGAAATAATTTGTAAATATATTTAAGATTCAAGTTCAATATCTTATCTTTCTCTTCTTATTTTTGTACTTCCCTGACTAATCACAAAATGCTGATTTATACACTTAAGCTGGACATCTCCTACAGTTCCTAAAAAAATTAGGTTCCCACATTTGAGCTACCATGTTTTGGAGAACTCCTTTATTATTGTGAAAGTCCTTTTTTTACCTTCAAAAAACTTGATCTGTTTCTTCATACAGCTTTAGGTGCATTTTTGAAAACATATAAGATGTTCTGAAATACTGAATAGAACATCTAGAGCTTGAAATGATTCTCTGTGTTTTCCCTGTACAACTCCCAAATTGTAATTTAAAGGATAAAGACATTTTCACGCCATCAGATCTCTGAGAGAATCAAAGACGGAACTCAAGGGTGTGGAGGCACAGGGAAAATACACTCAACACAATATGAAGCCACAGAGCTGTGTCCAAGTCTGAAGAAACTGGTGGAATTTTCCATGCTACGTTCTGAACCTGAGCCTCCATGATGAGATAACAAAAGGTGAAGAAAACCTAAAACCTACTGATGAGGCATCAGGGAAGCTCAGATGTCTGGTTCTGATGGGGTGGTAAAAAAGTGTTAAGAAAGAGCAGTGAAAAAAGGATGCAGCTGACTGGTAAGGGAAGGCTCTGTGCAGAGTAAATATGCTTTGGAGTGTTTGAAATGCAATATGCTGTCCCAGAAGTGTTTTCTTAGAGACCATTTAGGAAAAAAAACCTCTTACTTTCTGCACAAGAGATGCTTAATGGCACTGGTAACATTCAGACAATTAAGAACTCACTAGGAAGGCTGGTGTTTTTCCTAATATTCCTTGTAATATTGCAAATTATTGACTTTTTTTCACATTCAGAAGTGAAGATCTCATTTGCAGCTAAAAAAGTGTAAATGACATCCTAGTAAGACTCTCTCCTTTTTAGACAATGAACTATCCTCTTCTCTCAGTTTGGTGTAAATCTAAAGTAGTTTCATTAAATTAATGTGTTGAGGTTTTTTCTATAGTTGCAAAAGCTAAGTAATATAACCTCGTCAGGGAAAAATCCAGAGGACAATTCTGCTAATATTCATGTAATTGTTCTGCATACGACATATCATGTTTTTAAAGAAAGCTGATTCTGATTTTCCCTCTGACAAGAGATGAAAATTTATCCCTATCTTCCAGTTACCCATATTTTCTACATGTAATGTAAGTACAATGATCTTTCCATAGATTTTTTTAGTTTGAAATAAATAAGCATAAAAATTCCTTAAATAAATAGGCACAAGATTATTACAGTGAAAGTGTACTCTACCTTCAAACTCTACCAAAGCATGCCCTTCCCTTTTTCTTTCCAGAACCCTGCATGGTTATGGTGCCTTGTTCCACAGAGACCTTTTTGAAAGAACTATCCAGATATCTATCAGGCCTGATAGAGCCAAGATATTTTCAGAACAAATGGTTGGACCGAAGCTGTAATTTTAGATTGATCCACTCCCAAAGTGATTTTCGAAACAGGCCACTATCAGTCTGGCTCAGAATAACCCTTTAGCACTGGGGAAAAGACTGATTCTTGCTCTGAATTCTGCAGATTTGATGTGACAAATGGCAAAATGGCATTCCACCAGTAAGGGGCAAATTCTTGCACTTCCTGGCTGGTTTGCTTCTCTGTAAGTTTGGAACTGGCTCTCTGTAACTTTGCTGGCCTTAGATTGATGAGTCTTTCAGATGCCTTATGAAGTGCTTGCCAAAGCTGACAATCTGAACTTCTTAGAGAAATTTTGCTTTCTTTGAAAATGTTTGATAAAACTGCTTAATGTTCTTTAGACTGATAGAGCCTCAATGCAAAGAAAAAAAAGGCAAATATGAAAGCCAAATATTGCTTATATATGAAATTCCAAGACTATATTTCTTGACTGTGTGAAAAAAAAAGATTACCAGTTAGCCTTCATACTGACTGAAAAGTTTAAAGGTTAGATCTTACTTTCATTTGTTCCATTTTTTATTTAACACTAATAGCATATTTTCATATTCTGGTAGTCAAGAAGGTCTCTTTCTGCAAAATTGAGCCTGGTTTTACTCATTAGCTATTTCTGATTTTCACAGTTATAAAGATTTTAATTTTGAGTATGTAAAGAAATCATTTGTATTTTATTATCAAAGATGACATTTTAGTATTAGTCTGGCAAATAAAACCTACATACCACCCAATCAGTGCAGGAAGGAAAAAGGCACAGTGAAAGATCTGGATACATTAAAAGAAAATTAGATTTTTTACACTAACTTTTAGTTTTGTTTTATTTAAATCAGCAAATTATCAGAAATATCTCTGCTCAGCTAAACTGTGGTCCACGAACACATAATGACTCTTATGGCACTTGACAAATCTGATCTATATAAGGCAAATAAAGCATCACCATCATTGTCATCATTGTCACCATCTCTATATGCTATTATCTGTTTATAGACACCAGATAATTTTCTGTTACAAGATAAGATGGAGTGTTAAAGCAAATGTTTTCACAATATTATATAGGCCTTGTAATGACTATCCTAAAGAGTAAATGTACAACTTTCCAGGCCCATTGTGTGTAGTGACATCAAATCCATTTTACCATCATCTTGCAAAATCTGAAGTGCTTCATACATGGGAAAAACCACATTTTGTTCAGGTTTCTGTTGTTTGTTGGTTTGTTTGTTTTCTTTCTCAGAAGGTAATTTAATTTTAACTGGAGTTAATTGTATTGAATAGTATTGATTGCAACAGTGAGGACTGTATTTAATACTTGCATGACAGCCTCAATACAGGAGACACTTGGCAGCATAATTTACAGCACTAAAGGGCCACATTTAATTCTACTGTTTTAAATACCAACACAAAGAGAACAACAAAATAAAAGCTATTGTGATTAAGAATGAGCAAATCAATCATCCTCCTCTTCCCAAGCATATTTGAATCAAATATTTGAAATAGATATCACTTATAATATACATAATCAGTGCAATTACTGTTGTAATTGATTTAAGTTCTCTGCTATGCCTTCATGGTGTTATTATAGAAGATAATGTTCATTTAAGTGGTGTATTCCGAACAAAAAAGTTGTCTTTATATTTCCTTTCCTATAATGTCATTATATGATGCTGCTTGCCTTATTTCTCAGAAGATTAGAAAACAAAATTGTATTCTGTTGTCTGACTCGTGAAATGTGTTCCTGTACATTTTTTGTCTGAGCTCCTTCCTCACTCTCTACCAGTGAGATTGGAGGAAGAATCAGAACTGTAAAAGTGCAAAAAACTCTAGAGTTGAGGTAAAGCCAGTTTAATAGAGAAAAGCTATGTGTACAGGCAAAACAAAAGGAGAAAGCCAGTCACTACTTCCTCTTGGTAAGAAGTTGTTACTCTCCTAGTCCCCACCTTGCTCTCCATTCACTCACAGAGGGAAGAGAGGTTGAAGACTGCAGGAAAAGAAGTTGTTGAGTACCTCAGCTGTCCCCTCAGTCATTGTTACCAGTATACCAGCATTGTCTATCAGGAAACATCTTCTTTGACTCCCTTTTCTGGCTGACATATGTTCCTGATATGTTCCTTTTTGTGTCCCTTGCCAGGTTCAGTTCCAGCTTTGCCTTGCCGTTCCTCACCCCATTCCTACTCAACCCAACTTTGTCTCTATGCTCTTCCCAGGTTACGTGTCCTTGTTTCCACTGCTTCTGCATTTGCTTCTTTGCTTTTAGTTTGACCAGCCATTTTTCCCTACTCAGCCATGTCAATCTCCTGCCTTCCTTGTCTGATTTCTTGCTCCTGGGGATTGCAAGCTCTTGCTCTCTGGAGATTTGCCAGCTCTGTTCCTCTCCCCTGTCCCTGAGGGGGCTTTCAGGGGATTCTATGGACTATCTCATTGAAGAAGTCAATGAAATCGGAAGTTTGCTTTCTTAGAGCTCAGGGGCCTTTCTTTACCTCTTTCCTGACCCATATCCCTGTGGACTGTGAACTCTTCCAATGCATGGTCACAGCCTCCCAGGCTGCCTCCCATCTTGAGATCCTCAATTAGCTCACCTTGGTGACCAGAATTGAATCCTTCTGGTAAGGTTCTGAATTACTCGGGTCAGGAAGTTTTCCTCCATGCATTCCAGGAGTCTCCTGGCAGCTCCATGCTACTTTCCTAGAAGACGTGTCGGTGGTTGAAGTCCTCCAGAAGGACAGGAGCCTGCAAAGGCAATGCCTCCTGTAGCTGAATCAAGAAAGTTCCATGAATAGGCTCCACTTTATCAGAGGGCCAACAGTAGGCATTGACCACAAGATTCATTTTGTTGCTGTGGTCTCTGATTTTTACCCACAGACTACAAGGTGCTATGAGAGAATGTATTTACCCATGTAAAAATGTACAGTTTTAATCCTTTTTCTTGTAGTTCTCTCAGTGCTTGTCGAATGTAGATAAGAGGAGTTTTAAAGGTATAGATATGAGTGTTTTATAAGAGTTGGGAATGTGCTGCTGTTCCAGCAAAAAACCCCAACCAAACAATAATTCCTATAATTTGCTTGTGGATGACTTGGAACTATAAAAGCAGGACAAGAGGGAATGCTAGGAAACTCTGTGGGGTTTCTTTTTTTGCTTCTGTAGTGAAGGATATTTTTTAAGTTGCAGTTGAGTATCTTCTCCAGCAAAGGTTTTTGTAAAGAATTTAAATCTATTTTTGTGAATTTGTTATGTATTGGAGAATATATAGAAAGTATAGATCTTCTTTTGATCTTCTGTAGTTTCACAACCTTCTTTTCCCTTTTGTGATAAAGTCATTTAAGTAATTCAGACTTGCAACTAGAGGTATGAAAATGTCATATGTTCTGTCATCCCCTCATTTCCACAAATTTAGCCATTGAAAAATCCTGAAGCAAGTAAGTGCATTCAAAATACAGTTCTGATACAGATTCTTTATCTTTCTTAAACAAATCTTCTAACCACCTCAATTTTCTTTACCAGTCTTCAGAAGAGGCTCCATGATGGTGTTTGGGCATTTTAACAAACATTCCATGATAAAAGTCTGAATCTTTACAAATGGGAAATGGTGCATAGAAAGATGAAAAGGTTTCCCCAGTGTCATCCCACAGTAATAGGTGTGGTCAGGGCCTATTGAGTCCAAAGCCAGTAACACATGAGCAACTTAGCTTTTTTTAAAAAACACAAGTTGTTGTTTTAGAAAATTCTTGGAATTAGAAAGCATCACAGAATAGCTTTACAGTACAAGAGACATAGGAAAATCGAATCTATTGATTGCGCCGTCTCAGAGATGTCATTGCAGCACACACAAGTTTTAAGAAGAAGGAGTTATAAGTGAAGGTCATTGCATAAATAATAGGTTAAAACATAAGAATTTTTGGTGTGTTTCTTTCCTTTAATAATCCCTGAATATTTTATTTCCTTTGATTTCCTTATTTTCAACTAATCACAACTACTTACTGAAAATGGGTGTGCTGAGAAGTAGGTTTTCCTGATGTTTCCTGATGTCTTCCCAATATTTTAGCTAGCATAAGGAAAACAGGAACAAAAAAAGCATGCTGAAGTTTTTTTGAGGTGGTGGCTTATAATGAGTCTGATGCCTTGAGATGCTACCTAGAATAGAGGCTACACAGTGTTAAAGATATAAAGCAGGTATTTATTAAAAAGGCCTTCAAAGGATACACTTTGGGCAGTACAAGAGCCTGGCTGAGACTATACCCAAGACAGACAATGGGTCACACTTTTTCCACACTTTTATAAGTTTTGATCCATTAACATATTTGGGTTAATTCTCCAATTACAGCTTCAGGTTATGAAGTCCCACCCTCCCAGATTGCTCTCCTCAATTTGCTGTTGTTTATACTTTCTGAGCCTGAAGCTGCAAGGGTGTTCTTTGGTTCTTGGGCTGGAAAAAGATTGTTTCGTCTAACTAAACTGAGGAGAACATGCTAACACTTTATATATGACGTTCAGAGTTATATACTAATGCAGTACAGAATCTGGAAAATTTGAAAGCTAAAACTTAAGACATCAAGTCAAATGCATGACTTTTTTTCATCTTCTAACAGCCACAGCCTCAGCCATTTGTGTTTATATAAAAAGCAGAAGCCTTCATCTCAGAAGAGAGGCACTAACACCTAATGTAAAATGTCAAGCTAGATAGTCTAGTCTAATCTTACTCTCTAATCTGATAGTTTCTGTCTCTTCAGGTGGCACATGTGCAATATATTTGCTCCTTTTATTTGTTTAATTATTTATTTTAAAATTACTAAATTACTAACTTTTTTACTGCCCCATTCAAAAAATACCCTTGCAGAAAGGGATGAAATTCCTTGTTTTCTTATGAATTAAGAGTTGCTATTATCTGTCCAAGGCTTCACTGTGACCTTTTTGCTTATGTCCACATGGATCATGGTGCAACTAGTTGAGATCCCAGTGGCATCAAAAGCAGCACTATGTAATAAACATATGGGCAGCCACCTTGTCCCAAGCCCCCCACAGCTGCACTTGGACTCTGATCTAGAACTGAAAAAGATGGACCATTCCCTTGGTGTAACTTGGGCTATCAACCCAATCCAATTGCAATCTTACCTTTGAATGAGGATTGCAAGCATTTAAATTAAGTTGTATTATCAACTCTCTTTGAAAATTGTAGCTCTTAACTTATGAAAAATGAAAAGCTATAAAATTGTAGCCCATCCATTTCATGATATTGACATAGTATTTGCTTAGGATTATTTAAAAGTTGTGAAATCCTAAATGAACCAACAGCACGCTAAAGGAATGATAAACACCTGTTAGATACACACAGTTAGAAATGATCAGGTTTACAGATTTAACAGCATAGTACATTAAACTGCTTGTCTTCCACGCCATAAGCCTATGGATGACATGTCAAGCAGACTTCTAAATGAAAAATGAATATATGCTTTCTGAAAGCTTAAAGCTTATCCATGAATTGGCGTATGGTGAAAGAAAAATTCTGGTTTTCATTGTATGTCTAGTTTTAGGCAAGATTTTTCTGAGATTCTGCTCACCATTTTGTCTATGTGTCACACATGCTTTATTGATAGCCTTCAGTTGATAGCCTCCAGATATGAGTATTGTGCATGCTAAATTCTAAGAGAAGTGTACTTCGCGAAGACTTATTTTTGCATGTTTTCATAGGTCCCAGTAGTTTATTTTTCTTCTCTTTAGTAATTTGAAAGAATCATAGATACATTTTATTGTATAGACTGAACCTAGATCTAAAATTTCTACATCATCTTGACAGAGAAAATGTTTTAAGGGTCTTAATGGAGGATCATTACTTGCCCCTTCCTTCTTAAAAATCTCACCATGAAGAGGGGATTGATCCTGGGAATTTGACATTTTCTCCCTCTGTCCTTTTCTTTGAAATCTGTGAACATGTGAACATTTTTTGTTTTTATCTTCCAAGAATATGTTCCAACTTGATGGCTATCTTGTGCTTTAATGTATTAACCTTCTTTTACTGACTTAAGCTTCTGCTAAATTTTAATGGTCCCTTCTGTGTTGATCTTTTCTTTAATTCTAATTATCTATACCAACAGGGATAATTGATATGTCCTATCCTACTCTTTTAGTGTTTCAATTTTAAGCCTTAACCACATCTCAAAGCTTTCCAGTTACACCAACAACATAGGTTGTCTTGATTTGTCTGAGAGGTTTGAAAACCCATCTGGCCAGGACCATATATATATATATATACTGGATCTACTAGAGTATGTGTAAAAGAATAGCAACTCTGGCATCTAAGCTGAAAAATGAAGGAAACAGTGGAATAAAGGAACAGAGACAAATTTAAGTATGAAGCCCTAAAAGTATATCTGTATTCCTTGCATAGCTTATGGCTTCAGTAAGACTGTATAAAAATTTATATGTCTCTAAATGAAGTGTAAGGCAGTTTGAGCAGATTGTAAAGACAAAGAATTTGCACAGTTCTTCATAGAAGAATTTTTGGATGCTAACTAATTGGTTGGAAAATGCTTCAGGGAATGTCTGGGTGAATGCCAGGGAGTTCACAAATTTTATTGTGCTAACTTCTTCTCTTTCTCATGTACCACGTAGAGACATAAGTTTTAGTTCTTTGATTTCTTCCTATGAAAATACCAGAGCCTTGACACACCTGAATAGCTCTGGTTCCAACTTACAGAAGATTGAGTCTGCAACTGGCTCTGCAAATTCACCCTAAATTTTGTACATTGCTTTCAGGCCAGGCTTTGCAAGGGAAGCCTTGTTGATTTTGTTTTGTATTTGAATTACACTTGTAAATAGTGGTGGTTTTTTTT
>VWZU01006062.1:763-11742 GCA_013397095.1 Sterrhoptilus dennistouni | reverse complement strand
GCTACAGTGTAGCGAAAGCTCGTAGTACCGAAGAAGCGGCGGGGGCGGGACAGCGGCAGCCCGGCTCCGAGCAGGGCAGGGAAAAGCGAGCTCGGGATCCCGGGGTTTTTCCCCTGAGGCACTCGAGCAGATGGTGAAAAGTCCCAGTGCAACGGCTGCTCTTACAAACAGAGCTCCACTCACGGTAGAAGAAAGGCAGCAGGAGGCGGCACCCCGCAGTGGTGACAAATTCTCCCCACATCGACCGCAGCCTCTCTCCCCTCCGAATGCTGAGAGCACAAGAGAGTAAAAGGCCGCACCCAACCCCGTTTTCCCAGTCCAAATCTCGTGGTATCTCTGCCGTTCACGAGAAACCCCATGTAAAGAGAGAGTAGCCAGCTGCACCCCTCCCCTGAGCTGTGACACCTCCTTTTGTCTCTCTTAAGTAGCCAGTCGTTATTGTGTCCTATCAACATGTATGGGGGGAAATTCTTTAAGAGGGAAAAAAACAAAAGGAGAACTCCTAAAACCCCAACAGCAGCCCTCACCTGTGGTCAAAAACTGTGACTCTTTCATTGATGGGACAGCTGCTAATGATAGGGAAATATATTCCAGAATAAAGGGCTTCTTTCCTCTTCCAGCCATCAGAAGGAAGAAATCTCAAGTGTTTGTCTGTTTGTTTGTCTGTAGCAGATCAACCAAGACTTGAACATCCAGCTCCTAAAGGATGGGTACCGGTTAGATGAGATCCCAGATGATGAGGACCTCGACCTAATCCCCCCTAAATCCGTCAACCCTACCTGCATGTGTTGCCAAGCCACCTCCTCCACCGCCTGTCACATCCAGTAGTGAGGCCAGCAGGCTGTGATCAGTGCTTTCCACTATAACTATAAAACTTAACAGTCATCGCTTCCTCCTATGGTAGGACATGCACCTCTGTGTTCATGGAGCCAGAAGAAACCAACGAATTTATGATTGGTTAATAAGTTATTTGAAACTATGGTAAAACAAAAGACAAGTTGATCAAAGTGCCAGGCACTGCCTGGCAGAACTCACTGGTCTGGAGAGCAAATGCAGAGCAGTCCAGAGATACCTCCTTGGTTGGATTAGGCACTAGAGATGTTTTGTAAGGTGTCTATTCCAGAATGGGAATGGTCAGATAGAGCTGCAGTTACTGCTGCCCACTGAAACCAATCCATCTACAAGATCAGGAGTGAGTCTGAGGTGTCAGAGGGTTTTACCTGAGGGAGAAGGTCAGTTCTTAATTGATTCACTAAACCTGATACATTTGCATAACTATAATTATACTGTAACTGGGACACAGAAATAGGAACAGAACAGGGCATCCTTTCTTGTGGCAAGGCTAGTCAGGACTAGCATGACACAATTCATTTACTTGCAAAAGGGACAAATAGGTGACATTTCACTGTGAGTCAGTACTAGTTAGAGCTATTGTGTCACATATCCAATGCACTCTGTCCTTAGCTCCACATTAAATTATCACCAAACACATTGGATTCAATCTGCAGTCTATCCATGCTCTTCAGGGATTCAGTCTTTGCCTGAGGATACTATATTCCTGAGTTCAGTCCAGCCATGTATATTGACTTCAGCCAATACTTCATTCCTGTGAGACCCATGTGGTTTCAGAAATCTTAGTGTTTTCAGCTAAGAAAAAATGAGTCTTGTACAAGACAGAACTAGAACTGTTCAGTCTGAAGGTCAGTGCCAGAAAAACTAGTTGAAGAAAGCACATTTTCACAGAGCTTGACTGTTGATATTGCCTGCCTAATGCATCTCTTGGTGCCCATGGGAGAGATTTATTAATGCTGAAGGTGTCTATGGTGGTGTCAGACTGCTGTTGGCACATACATTTGCTCTAACCTCAGACAAGTCACATCCCCTCTTGATATCAATTCCTTTCCACAGCACAGGGGAGAAAGCTGGCTTCCCAAGATTCTACCACCACCCTGCATCCATCTGCATGGATGTTGCCAAGTGTGTGGTGGACACCATTGATAGGCTGGCTCTGCAAGCAAGATGCAAAAAGCATTCTATAGAAGTTTTACATGTATTTTCAAAGTACTACAAAGGAAAGCAGCACAACTGCTTTCCCTCTCTTTACCATTTTCTGATGTTGCTTACATGTGTCAGAAGGCTGCAGAGTGGAGATTAGTAAAGAGATTAAACAACTTTGGGAGAAGATGTTTGGCAAGGATGTGTTTCCCACACATTTGGCAGCTGACTTGCACAACTGACTTCTCAGTCTGCATGATGCCAGAAAGAATGTGTAAAAAGATTTGGTGGCACAACAGCACTATCCACTGCTAATGAAGTTAAGGAACTTAGGAGTGCAAAAAGGACTTAAAATACAGATGCCAGCTCTTGTGAGAAACCTGCACCTGGTCAGTCTGGCATTAATCTTGTGTAGGTAATCCCAAATCACAACCTCTTCCTCTATGCTGAGTTGCTGACCCTTCTGCTACAGGGCTTGTGCAGCTCTGTAACAGATGTGGGTTTGTCTGATGAGATGTGGTTTAAGGTTTAGAACAATCCCTTACATAGGAAAGCCTTGAAAGGAAGTGACAAGGATGCCATGTTCTAAAGGTGAAAAGCACCTTAAAATGAGCACTTTTCCATGCCTTCCCCTTAGGCTCAACCTAGCCAAGTTTGCCCTGTGGCACTGCCCATTTATGCAGATAGTTCTTTCAAAACGTGAGAAGTAGAAATAGGGTCATGAAGAGTCATCTCTGAAGGGTGGTAGAGGTCAAAGCCAGGGTATGTTTACATTGGCACATGCAGTCTGTGGTTGCCGAGCCAAGCAGCTAACAGGTGACAAAGCCTACTTCATTCTAGGTAATAGTGGCCATATCCTGTGTGAGCTTTAAGGGAGAATGGTAAAGGAAGAGCCCAGGCAAAAGTGCCAGTTTATACCCTCAGATCATTACATGGATGCTAAAAGTAAGAGCATGAAACTGCCATGGGAATATCCCAAAGGAGCCATTCAATGCTCTCTTCCCTCCCATCAGCATTCACTATCCCATTTGCACTCTTTCTGAGTGTCGTAGGGCAACATGGGCACCAGCAGGACAAGTTGCACCTTTCCCTGGTGCCTGTGGAGACCAGCTCTTCCCATTGCTTCCCAGACCCAGTTGCCAGCAGAAACTGGTGGTGACTGAGCCTTTCTCTTTCTGTAAAAAGCTTCTCCAGTAAAAGATAGATTTGCTTCTGGAAGGAACCCATCTCACCAGTTGTGCCTGGACTGTAGTGCAAAAGAAGTCTCATTAAAATGTGACTGTCTCAAATGTGTCACTGGAAACCAGCAAAATAGGCACCAGGAAAAGAAAAGGCCATGCTGAGATGTTTGTCCTCCCAGATCAGCATTCCATAGTTGCCCATCCAGCTGCCCTGGATGAGCTTACTAGGAAGAACTGCTCTCTACCTGAGCTGCGTTCTCCCTTCTGCACTGGTCCCAAAAGAGCTGCAACTCCACCTTCTCCATCTGTTACCCATCTTCCTCAAGCTCACATGATCTAGGAGATGTGAAGCTTTTTGGGAGATGTAATATAGACCCACTGAGAGAGCTGGAAAACTTGGACAAGCTCTCTTCACAAAAGCCCTTCTGGTTTTAATCACCTTCATCTCCATCTCCAGCTCACTGATTTATGGGCTCATTTTTTTTGCATGGAAAAGCTGGGATAGCAGCTGTGTTTGGCTAGTAGCTGCCTCTGTCCTGAGACAAATATAAGGCAACCGTCAAACCAGCAGGACATCCAACATCTGTGATGGTTGAGACAGAGAGCAGACTGGGGTTTCTCTTTACCCACTTGAAGGCAGTGGGGCTGAGGGTTAGCTAGGCTAATGTAAAACCTTGGTGTGAGCCAGCTGCTTTCATCCTCCCAGGCTTGGCATTGTGGGAGATCTGGGACCCAAGCACCAGGTCCCAGGCCTATAAGACCATGTGAAATGGACTGGAAACCCATAGCAGAGGCACAGTTGGAAAGCCAGTCAGCTCTGTCCCCACCATGCTGGGGCAGGGTGCACTGGTAGGGCTGTAGTCGTGCAGAGAAAGATGAAGGATGAAGTCTGCAGGGAAGAAAATTCAGAAAAAATTTATTCTCCCCCTTTTTGCACATTTTTACTCCTTCCACAAGGGTTGTTGAACCTTCAGTTTAATAAAGAAGGAAATGAGCCAACATTAAATAGCTTTCTGAAGGGTTCTGAAGGCAGACACCACTTGCATGCAGTTGGTCTGTGCCTAAGGTGTGACTTCCAGACCTCATTGTACATCCTGTAGTTGAGTCACCATGTGTTGTGGGAACTGGGATGGGACAATCAGTGCTGACTATCATGTCAAACATCCCCAGCTTTCCAAACTGAAGAATCAGACCATGAAGGAGGGGAAAGTAGCAGCGACAATAGAAGGATAGCTAGTTGTCACAGGTAAACATCAGTATCCATGTCCAGTGGCTAGTTCTAGAGTCACAAGCTTTGTTATATTGCACGTCCTCTTTCCACTCCTCTTTTCTCAAAGCAGCTATCATCTTCCCCCTCCCTCATGCACTAGTGATGAGCATCAGAGGCAGTTGCACCAAAAGTGACTCTCAGCCCAGTTCTGCACTCCCCTCTCCCACGCAATCCCAAGGCAGCCCAGACAGTTGTTAGCCATCACAAGTCTAAATTTTTAGTAACTCTGCTTGGGTTTCTTTCATCATGTACCATAGCTTCCTCCCCACACTAGCAGGGCAGTACAGGAGGCTCCAACCATGTCCCAAGTAGCTTCTTTGCCCCCTGGCAGCACCTTACAGACATGAACCTTATTGTGAATGTACTCTGTCAATGCTGGTGAGATCTGGTGCTGTCGATCTTGCATAGGTGGCAGCTGATTGGGATCCATTGGGAGAAATCGGAAGGAAGTAGCTACTGTCCCTTTTCCTTTTTGAGAGAGAGTGGGATTTTTTGGTATTATGATTATTGTCCACCTTCCAGTGGCCAAGTTCTGGGCTACATTAATAACAAGCTAATTGACTGTCCAGACAGGTATGTACAGGTATACCTTCACACAACCTTAATGGCAAACACCATGTCTCTGTCCAGAGCCTGGATACAGGCTGGGTTTCTCCCATGCTGGCTTTCAGCAGGCTCCAGATAGCCATTTCTGGCAGACAGGGAAATAGCACTCCTCAGAGTTTGGATCAAATCTGCACTTGCATTTCATGCCCTTAACTTGGATAAAAATCAACCCAAATACTTCCCAGGTCTCCTTTTTCCATGTGGTGTCCAGTGCCTCAGGGGAGGCAATGGTGGAAGGCATTTGGGGGTCACCAAAAGCAAGATCCTTTTTGGATGTATTTAATGGAAATATCTTTCAGGAGGAGAGAAGACCTCACAACCTTTGTGTAAATCTCAGAGCAGGAGACTAATTTCCAGCTGTCCTTGCATATAGTGAAACATAGTTGAAACATCCAAATGCAAAGTACAGTTAAATATAGGATTTGACCTGAATAACCCTTTAATTAGGAAGACAAATTTTTTGTAGCTTGACCTTAGTTCATGTAAGGAACCTATTAGTCATTTGACATGCAGAGTGTATTAATACTGCACTTAACTTGGCCATTGGTTTTATTATCTAGGTTTTGGAGAGTTTTCACTCTTGAAACATCAATCTGCATCTTGTATAGGGCAGGGGGGATGTTTCTTTCTTTTTCCTGTTCAGAACATGTAGCACGCTGTTGTAATTCTGTTCCCATCCATGTGGAGTATTGCCTTAAACAGGTCAATTGTGTTGTGGTTTGTTTTGGGTTTTCTTTTTTCTACCATGCATTTTATGCATTAATTTATTTTAAACAGTGGGGAGTTTCAAAAACATGAAATATGTATAATTTTTTCTAACATTTCCATTGCAGTATTTATCATTGTTACTGGTTGTGTATAGTGTAACAGAATTAATATTAAAAAGCATACATATGAAAACCAGCCTGCCAGACTGTCATTGGAGCAAACTGTGGTGAGAGGGTATGAACCACACCATCTCATCTGAGACCCCAGCAATCACGGATACTGAAATCAGGGGTACTAGCCTTCATGATATGGCAAATACTAGTTGCTTGGGTCCAGTAGAAGCAGCTGGTCTGGAGCTGTGCTGTATGGCACAGTTAAACCTGCTGGGGCCAGCCAATCCCCAGCCAGCATTTGGGAAGGCTTTTCCTCATGGCAGCAGGACTCATCCCCTGCATCTAGGCTATGCATCTCCTCCCAACAGTGACAGAAGCAGGGGGAGGTGCTGCATCTCTACAACATCAATGGGTGAAATAGTGAAGGAGGTACTGGATCTATACACCATCAGTGAGTGAAATAACCTTTTCTCCAGCCTTGCAGCCATTTCTGCTCCTTAAAGCTATTGGCATGAGAGCCGACCACTGATTTTAACTGATTCCAACATCAGCAGCTGGAAACGCTAGGGACTGCTAGGAACAGGGAATAGTCACTAGAAGCCAGTGGCTCATAGAATCATCAAGGTTGGAAGAGACCTTTAAGATCATTCAGTCCAACTGTCAACCCAACACTATCACTGTAACCCCTAAACCACAAGACCCAGTGCCAGATCCAGATGCCTCTTAAACACCTCCAGGGATGGTGACTCCACCACCTCTCTAGGCAACCTATTCCAATGACTGACCACCCTAACAGTGAAAAAAATGTTCTAATATCTAATCTGAATCTCTTCTGTCTCAGCTTAAGGCCATTTCCTCTTGTCCTCTCATTGTATGTAGCACTGCACCAGGTACATGCTTTCTATATAAGGAAAAGGGTCTCAGTTTCACTACAGAACCTTTAAAGGGAAGAATGCTAGAAGTTTCTTTGCCCTCCTGATCGCAATTGGCTTAGTGCCAAGACAAAAACACTGATAGGTCTCTACCTGTTCCTCAGAAATGTAGCTATTCTCTATTGGGCTGTTTGCCAAAACCCCCACCTAAATCATTCAATACTTAAGGGAGAGCACGAGTCTTCTCAGCGCATTTTCGGGGTGTTGTAGCAGATGTATGGGACCTGTCCCTACACTGAGCGCAGTNTTCGGGGTGTTGTAGCAGATGTATGTGACCTGTCCCTACACTGAGCGCAGTTATGTTCTTTTGTTTTGCACTATTTTCTTCTTTTATTAAAACCTTTTTGCTTTTTCAAGACACTCTCACTAAATATTTTAAGCCATTTTCTGTGAGGTTCTGGACACCCTCAGAGGTATTGAACCCTCTTAGAGCTAAATATATCTGGCTCTTTGAGAAAGTCAGCAATTGTAGGCACTGCAAAAGAGACCAGCCCCCATCCCACTATAGCCTCCTTTCAGGTAGTTGTATAGACCGATGAGGTCTCTCCTGAGCCTCCTCTTCTCGAGACTAAACAATCCCAGGTCCCTCAGCCATTCCTCATAAGACATGTTTTCTAGGCCCTTCGCAAGTGTTGCCTTTCTCTGGACATGTTTCAGCTCCTCAGTGTCTTTTTTAAAGGCACTGAAGGCAGTACTCAAGATGTGGCCTCAACAGTCCTGAGTACAGAGGGATGATTACTTCCCTATCCTGCTGGTTCCACTGTTCTTGATACAGGCCAAGATGCCATTGGCCTTCTTGGCCATCTAGGCACACTGCTGGCTCATATTGAGCCAGTTGTCAACCAGCACCCCCAAGTCCCTTTCTTCCAAACAGCTCTCAAGCCACTCTTCTCTGTGATGACTGATTGCATGGACTCAGATCGGTGGAGATACTGAGACATTTATTGCAAAAAGTAAGCTGGTTTTATACACTTCTTCAAGACACTGTATTTCTTTCCTTATATGGTATTTCTTCACTAAATGAGCTCACACATTGCCACGTCAGCAACATACTTTCTTAATGTCCTTATATGGGGGTGATTACATGCTGTTCACTTGTCTGGCAAGGCTCCTCCCTGAAGGGTGTCTGCCACTTCGCATTTCTTCCCCCCAAGGTCAGGCGGAGACAAGCTTCGCTGTGCTGCCATGGCATTCGGCAGGCACATCCCATGGCCTGTAGCTCAATTCTATCTTACCTCCCTCTTCACTTCCCCATACCTGTTTTGTTGCACGCNGAGCTCACACATTGCCACGTCAGCAACATACTTTCTTAATGTCCTTATATGGGGGTGATTACATGCTGTTCACTTGTCTGGCAAGGCTCCTCCCTGAAGGGTGTCTGCCACTTCGCATTTCTTCCCCCCAAGGTCAGGCGGAGACAAGCTTCGCTGTGCTGCCATGGCATTCGGCAGGCACATCCCATGGCCTGTAGCTCAATTCTATCTTACCTCCCTCTTCACTTCCCCATACCTGTTTTGTTGCACGCGGTTGCTGTGACCCAAGTGCAGGACCCCACACTTCACCTTATGGAACCTCATGCAGCTGTCTCATGATGGAAGCTGACCTAGTGCAATGTGAATCCCCCCCAACCAAGAGATTCAAACCCTATCCCTCTCCAGAGTGATGGTCCCCAGATCTGTGCCCCAGCTGGCTCTGAGGCCATGGGAGTGGGGAGGGGGAGGCATCACTGACATCTCTGTGTCCACCCTTCCTATCCAGCCTCCCACTGGCTCCCAGGAGGAGACAGGACTGATGGAGAGCCTGAGCCTGGCTCAATGGAGACCAGCAGGGTGTGAAAATCAAAAGCAACTTTTCTTAATTTCAATGGCTCATTAATCACATTTTCCTGGATGCCCAGCCTCGCCATTCTTCTCAACAAAGCAGGGCTCAGCAGCCCTTCAGGAGGATGGGTTGGCATCCACCCAACCAAGGTAGACATGGGTCTTCACCCATCATCCCCAAAAATGTGACGGCAGAGGGGTTGGACTTCTGAGAGCCCTCAGAAGGCTGAAGCCACAAGCAGAGTGGGACTCTGAGTTGGTACTATGCGACAAGCCAAGACAGAATAGGATTTCTGCTTGGCTCCCCATCTTAGAGAAAAGCAAACCTGGTTCATGCAAATCCCTCCCTGGCATAACCCAGCTGCTTTTGCAATGAGATAGATTAGGATTGTCCACTCCAACTGCAGAACCCATCAGAGCACTCAGGACAGGAAAGCAAACAAGCCACACAGGGTCACCCAAATCCAGCTTCTTAATTTAAAAGGGCAGATAGACAGTAATTCCCCTGGCTACTCCAGCAGGCTTGGTCAGCAGTGCTTAGTGCTGTGCCCTGCACACTGCCTGCATGGGTGCAGTGCAGTGCTGTGTGCATGCAGTTGGGTTGCTGCAGGATTTCCAAGGAAATATGGGAGAGAGAGGCTGGAAAAACAACAATTGCCGGTTCTGCATCTCCCAAAATGAAATTATCTTGAAACTGTTTCCTACCATTGTTAAGCTAATTGCCTGCAGGAGGTGAGAAAGCCCAGAGCCGGGACAAAGCCAGGAGGGTGCAGCTGTGCTCATGGAGTGATTCAGTCAGCAATTGTTGCACCCTGACCCAAGGGGTGCAATTCTTGGGAATGCAGCCACAGGACTGACAGCCGTCAAATCTCCCTCGCCTCACACTATGACATCACCAGTGGCATAAGCACCACCCTGGGCTGGCAGAACAGCAGTACTAGGGCCCCATTCCCCTTCCTGAGTGGGCTGGGAGCCTCTAGCTCCACACAGTGCTGTTGATCCAGTGGGGCACCCTGGGACCCTCCAGAACTCTGAGTACCCCCATTCTAGTGGGCTGCTGAACCATGTTCCTCTTTGGCCAAAAACACAAGACCTCTATCAGCACTTACACTGACTCCTACTGCCTGCCATGCTTTGTCAAAAAGACTGTCAAAGAGCAGGCTCCATTGCAGCTCTGGAAAGAAAACAAGTTTGTGATGCAGGTAAATGCTATGGGAGGAGGAAACCTTGGAGTTTCTACCCTAACCTGTTTGTGGATGCTCAGTGCTGGGCAAGTGGCATGGGGAGGAGGGAGAAAGAGGGGTAATGCTCCCTGGTTAGCAAAGCATTTGACACCCCATGGTCTGTGCTTGCTGTCTTCTTGTCCCCTGGAGCTGCACCCTGCAGTGGCTAGGGGTTTTAAGGGCAGGAAGTCACTAGTATAAGTTCTCATGTGTCAACCCTGTCCATCAGTAGGTTTCAGAGCGACCAGGGAACAGGATCTTGCTGCAGAAGGGGAAACTGAAGCAGTGGCAAGGCTCAGCTTGGGGCTGATGCATGACATGATGATGGGGGAGCAGATTGGCTCTGAGAGCTCCAACACACACTACACAGGCTTGGTTCAGCTCTGACTTGGTGAGGGAAGGAAAGGGCACTCCATGCTAGGGGAACTCTGCAGGGGCTGGGAGGAGATCTAAGCACTTCAACACCTCTCCTAGACCTGGTCCTGAACCATGCCTCACTGTGGAGGGATGTCTGTGCTATATCACATGTATGCTGTGGACATGCAGTAGTCCCCACATGGGCTAGCAAGCATTCAGGCTCTGATGCAAAATATACTGCAAACCAGCTCATGTCTTGCAGCCTCATTAGCCTGTACATTATAATGAGGGAGCCAGCAGAAGGCATGGAGAGGGATGTCACCACTGTGCAGGGACAGAAATGGCTCATGCAACCAGGGAATCCCTCTGCCCTTCAAGCCCCCAGCCCTCTTGGGCTTTGTCAGCTGTAGGAGATTAGCTCCATCCTGTAACTCCTTTCTCAACTTCTGCTGGCCCCAGTGCATCCAGCCCATCTCCCCCTCTGCAAAGAGCCCAGGTGACTATAGATACCCTGGGTGCAGGAGGAAAGAAGCCATCCTCTGTCTCACAGTTTTGAGTGAGTGTGAAGCTTTGAGATGGGGGGGATCACAGTGCTGCTACAACCCCCATGACCACCCACTGTAGAGAAGAGGGACTTGGCACTTGTGGCGAGCACTGCCGCATGCCACGGGCATCTCTCCCCACTTGCTTCTGTTTCTAAGGACTAAAAATGCTCCCGGTGCAAAATCTGGTGAGCCAAAGTCAGCCCGAACAGATGATTAAGGTGGAGATGCA
>VWZU01006056.1:969-24169 GCA_013397095.1 Sterrhoptilus dennistouni | reverse complement strand
GTCCCTGCCCATGGCAGGTGTTTTGGACTAGATGACCTTGGAACGTCCCTTCCAGGCACAGTGACTCCACGCTGAGCAGCCCATTCCATGCCCAATCACTCTTTCTGTGAAGAATTTCCTGCTGTTCAACCTGAACCTCCCCTGGCACAGTTTNCAGTGTGCTTTCCTTGCAGCACTTGGGAAGGACAGCTCTGGAAGGAAGGGGCTTTTAAAGATAAGCTGATTGGGTTGGGGTTATTCAGCCTATGGAAGAGAAAGCTCTGAGCAGACTTTATTCTGGCCCGCTTAAATGGGTCTTGTAAGAAAGACAGTGCAAGACTCCTTGCAAGGACTTTTAGCGACAAGGCAAGGAGTGATGGTTTTAAAGTGAAACACAGGGTATGTTTTTGTTGACCATAAGGAAGAAATATGTATAATAAGAGTGGTGAGACACTGTCCAGAACTGGTCACAACACTCACGGTGAGGCCTCCCCAGTGCTGAGTACAGGGGAAGAGTGACTGCCCTGGTCCTGCCACACCATTCCAGGTCTGATCCAGACCAGCTGCCTTTGGCCTTCTTGGCCACATGGGCCCACTGCTGGCTCATGTTCAGTCAGCTGTCCACCAGCATCTGCAGGTCCCTTCCTGCCTGGCTGCTGTCCAGGCACTCTGTCCCCAGCCTGTAGCTCTCCTCTGTAGGTGGTTGCTGTGACCAACACTGACTCTTGGTCTTGTTGAACCTCCCTCCCGTTGTAAGGGGGGAAGGGACATAAGAAGTTCAGAGATTGTAAAACACAGCCTGGTGACAGACTGTGCCTGCTCCAGGCCTGTAATGCAAGGTTTAGGCCCCTCTTAAGATGGAATAAGTTTAGCAGTGCATGTGTTCTCGTTTTGCCAGTGAAATAATAGAATTAATCTTTTTTCCATGCCTCAGCTGGGGATGGTGGCCATCGTGGTGTTCCTTGCATATATTCAACTCACACAGTGGTTTTAAGGGTTCCAGACATTCCTGCATTGCCTCGTGCTCCACTTGCACATCTAGCTGGATGGTGCACTGGGAGGGATGATTTTAGGCTCCAAAGACTCATCTTGGCATGTGTAGACTAATCAAAGTCTCTCCTTTCTAGGTGGTGTCAGAAACTGAAAAATGAGCTTCCTCTGGGATAAGTAGAGCTTCCACAAAGTATCTCTCCAGCTGTGGAAGTTATTTTGCCATTGTTTATGAACACAAACATTTTCTGTTCCTGTTGCTGTACTGATATCAATGAAATAGATACCTGCAACTTCAGATCTCCAAATGCGACTGTTTAAACGAGAGTCTCATTTTGTTACTAAGTTAAGTATAGTCCAAACGAAGGGTTTGAGTCTTTATAAAGCTACCCAATATACCCTGAGTCCCCTGGCCACTTGTTCCTGTCT
The DNA here is from genome assembly GCA_013397095.1 of Sterrhoptilus dennistouni. Lineage (NCBI taxonomy): Eukaryota > Metazoa > Chordata > Aves > Passeriformes > Zosteropidae > Sterrhoptilus > Sterrhoptilus dennistouni. The sequence continues at coordinate 22,771 of VWZU01006056.1, read as the reverse complement.
ACTAATACTGCTGCTGTGCATCAGTCCAGCTGAATATGCAGTCACAAGGGGAACCAATTTTGCTGGCTGATCCAGCCAGAAAAGTCTTCCGGGAAAGTGGTGATTTTTCGTCTGACAGTTTAATCTGCAACTTTTCACAAATCTGGGTAAATTAAAAAGAGATAAATGAGACATAAAAAAGTGGAATGAGAGAAATCCACACCAAAAAGAGGATGTTAAAAGGATGGGAATGAGTTGGGGAGGGAATTTGTGATGGCTGGGAAGAAGGAAACGGGCCGCTCAAACATCCCTGTTGCTGAAGAACTGCTCAGAAAAGGAGAGCTTCAGGTGGAAAGAAGTAAATAGCTTCCTGGATGCACAGGATTTGCGTTTCAAAGCTCGTTTTCAGCAAGTTGTTTGGAGCCTTACAATACTCTCTTGCACCTCCTCTCACTCTCATGGGTGTGGTTAAGAAGAAAGCAGGCAGCCCAATGCCCTTAGCCCAGGGACAGGAGCACACCCTCAGGGCAGGACCTGCCCTGAGCACAGCTGGGCACTGCTGGTGGCACTCAGGGCTGGCCCTGCCTCCCCAGCAATCTCACACCTCTTTCTGCCTTCACCTCCTGCCCTCCAAGGCTGCACCAAACTGCCCCTCAGCCTTCACAAGAGCCACTGCTGGAGGAGGGGACAAGGCTGACAGCAGCTCTGGAGGAGATCCCTACCAGGAGGATCAGCCCATCATGTGTCTCCTTTCATCCTCAATGTCAAAGGCCCAAAATAGTCCCGCTCTCCCAAGACTCCTGTGCGGGGTCGTGCCTGTTTGTGGGGATGATTTGCTTCCAGGAATAGCCCTGAAGACATTCCTGGGCGGGTAGGCTGCCTTCTATGTCGCCGTGCAACGTGCTGCCCTGGAGGAGCTGGACATGTGTGCTGTGTCCCAAGGCAGCAGCTGCTATTCTTACCCCAGAGAGACTCTCTGCAGCACAGCTCCACTGCCAGCTGAAAGGTTAAGCATCAGAATGGGGCCTGAGTGTGCTCTCCCTGCTCAGAGCCCAAATCCAGAGTGTTCCCCTTTGGAGCCCATGCAATGGCCCCGTGCCGGCCCAGCTCCACGGCCATTCCCTCCTGGGATGTGCTGTCCCATGGGCAACACAGCAGCTGCCCAGGTACTGCCAGCAGCCTGCCAGGGCTCCTTGGGGTGGATGGGGATACCCCTCTCATGTAAACTAACAAATTAATGCAGTGCCTGTGGACCCAGAAGACTGTCTTTTGCTTTGCAGATCAGCAGGAGGCCCCAGTTCATTATTCCTTTCCCTGGGGAGGAAAGCAGAGGCAGGGCTTGCTCTGAGGAATAGCAGCATTGCAGAAAGTCTTGTCCCTCTCTTAACCAAGTGGAGCAGGAGCAGCCTGTTGAATATGTTCAGATCAAATAGAGCTGGACCCCAATTAGGTGTGAGCAGCTGAAATTGCTATATTATGACTCTTGTTGCAGAAAAAAATTGGTAAGAGAGTGTGGAAGAGTAACCACAGAACTAAGGTGCGGTTGAAACAGTGCTGGGGAGTTCAGAAAGAGTCTGGGAGGAGGACAGCAAGATGGATGTGTGCAAGGAAAAAAAATAAGTGATAAGACAGTAGAGGATGTGGCACTGGAGGAAAAGACAACTCAGAACAGGTATGGGAATGAAAGGGAAGGAGAAATATGAGGGGAACTGCTGAGAAACACTACAATGATAATCTGCAAAATATTAACTCATATCCCACCTCTGAAATTCTTTTTAAAGCCTAATTTTAGTTTTGAAGAAATAATTTGCTGTATTTATTCTGAGTTTCATTACTGCTGAGAAGGTACAAGACTCGTCACTCATACCCAGGCACAGTGCTGAGCAGAGCTCTCTGAGCTGTGGAGAACAAATCCTCAGGGAGCATTTCCCAAACCTGGGAGCACAAGCTATACTGGGAGGACAAATTGAAAATCCAGACCTTCCCAGAGGGGTGAAGAATTCAGTGGGTACACGCAGGTGGAGCCTGGGGGCCCCCAGCATGGCCAGAGCTCAGCTCCCAGGCAGGGCAGGTAGCTCAGGCTGGGGTCCAGCAGCCTCAGGAGCTGCTTTTCTCTCCAGCAGAGGGAGAGCAGATAGGAGTGGTGCAGAGTGGTCCAAGTTTTGAGCTGCTGCTGTGGCCCACCCCACAGGGCTTGTCACTCTTTTTGAGCCCACCCTGTGACATATGTTTTATGTAGGATCATCCAGAGAAAAAAACCTGGAGCTGTTCTGATTTGCACAACCGATTTGCCCTTCAGGAGCAGCAGGGACTTGTATTCTTCCCTTGGCACATGAGATGAATACACAGAGCAATTAAAGAAATGTTTAGCCTGATTCACAACGGAGTCTGTCTTCCAATATAAAATAATAAAACCGTTGATAAATTTTCTAAGGATGTAAAAGGAACTTTTTTGCAAGAACAAGTTAGTTCAGAAATGTCACTAAAAAATTCTGCTGTGCATCCTGTTGGCAATTTCTCTACAGTGAGTGTCACTCAGAAAATTCTGTGGTAATCTGAGTGGTTGTCTTAGTCTTGAAAAACCTAATTTTTAAAGTGAGCAGATTTATAGAAATCCTATACCCATTTATTTCCATTTACAGCACTGAAATCTGCCCAGAAGTAGGATTTGTGCATCTGTCCCAAATGAGTGCCAACCAAGGAAGATACCAGCACCTCATTGCTGTCTTTTTTAGGATACAGTTGCTGCTTGTGCTAATATTATGCACCTAATCCTGGTTCTCCTTCCCTCCCCCTTTTGCCACTTGCCTTCTTTTGACTTTGTCGTACCCGGAGGCATCTTAGCCTGCCCACCCCACTCCCCTGCTCTGTAACAGGAGCTCCTCAGCTGCTGTGGTGGGTGACAGAAAGGACATCCTGAATGTCACCTCCTAGGCCAGCTCTTCCGCTGGTGTTTGCTGGGAACATGAGGAGTCTGATTAACAGCACAACCCTGATACTCAGCCCCAAAGGAAAGTTTGCTGCTTTACCTGTCTCCCCACTGCTCTGTGAGCTGGGCTGCGCCACTCTTGAGTCCCACCTGCTGTCATTGAAAGGAACCCAACTTGAGAAGCATGCCCAAGCACAGCTGCTTGTCACCAAGTCTGTTCCCTGTGTGACATCTTGTTGAGAGATAGATGATAACACATCAAATGTGTATGTAAACAATGAACTGATGTATGTAGATTTTACATTATGGAATATCTACCATGGTTTATCAGGGTCTGGGTATCAGTCACCCAACAAGCTGATTTGGTTGAAGCAGACCAGAGTAATCACCAGTAGTGCAGGACTGACTTCCTTTCGCCTTAACTGTAATGTGTGCTCAGAGAAGCAGCACATCCATACAGATCCTTCTCATTCCTGGCGCTCCCCATGGCCCTGAGCACATCCAATTCCTTGAGGGACCTCAATGACCTGAGGAGGAGCTGCAGTGACCTGTCCCCAGGCACAAGGAGACACTGCTGTCTGTGTCTGAGCCTCCTCTCCAGGTCCTCAGTCCACAGCAGGTTTCCTACTGGAGCAGAAGCTGAGCATCTCTGACCTCTGTCCAGCCTCCCAGGGCTCACTAGCAGGGTGTGCAAGGGGATCCCTGCTGAGGAGGAGATCTGCTCTATCCCATGACCATTAAAGGCTCCACATGGGGGTACAAATAGGTCACTGAGACCTGAGAAGGCCAAAGGCTTCTTAGGCTTCATATAGAGATGGTAGGAATGTGCTTGTGCTTCTGTCTCCTCTTACTGGCAGGGACACAGAATATATTGTCATTTTCAGTACAGCTTCCCATGTGTAAGTTACTTGATTTTTGCTCCATTCAAATTACATTTTTCACCATCTTGAGGTGGTTTGTTCTCTAGAAGGGTTCACCACCTAGGTGGAATGTCATGCAGAGGCTGGGGGAGAGTGGGATAATGACAAATGTCTTGGGTGTGAGAGTCTGCCTGTTCTTTTGGACTCACCCAGTACAGCCATTCAGACAGGCACACAGATCACAGAAGGGTTTGGGTTGAAGAAACCTTTAAATCTCACCTAATCCTATCTCTCTGATATGGGCGGGGATATCATGCAGTCTTATTTCCTTCAATGTGATATTATTGTCAGAAATAACCCACAGAGGTGATATTAGTGCTGTATCATACACATATTTCTGAAAAATCATGCCTGGCAACTCAAAATGAAAAAAAAAAAATGTTTGAACCACACTCCTAAATTCCTGTGATGGACCTGGAGAAATGCTTACCAGCATACAGTTACCACTGAGAATATGTCCAGCCTTTGGTAATGAGAAGAATCTCCTGTACTCTGCCTGCCCTGCTGCTCCTCACCTGGTGGAGCTCCTTCCTTATGTGATGAGATGCATTTTGCTGCCCTAATGAGCTCCACAGGTCTCTGACTCTGATTGGAGGTCACACTGCTCTTCAAGGACTGAAAAGAACCAAATCCTGCTGCTGCTGCTGCTGAGGACATTTCAGCTGATGTTCATTAGAAGCCTTATTATGGATTTGGTGTTCTGGAGGGATATGCTTTGGCAAGTGGCATGGAATTAAGTGTTAATTAAATGAAGTGAGATCCAAGATTTCACTGATGGCCACGGCTTCAACTGCATGGGAGTGGCCACCTGGACACTTCCCCAGCCAGAGGGAACACCTGGAGACTTCCCCAGCCAGAGGGGACACCTGGACACGTCCCCAGCCAGAGGGACCACCTTGGAGGGTTGTCTGTCTCAGGGAATCACAGAGCATAGAGCCAGAGAGCAGCTCCCAGTGGTAAAAATGACAAAGCAACATTCCTTTTCCTACTGCAAAACCTCTGCCCATGCAGGCCACTCTTCTGTTTCCAGTTCATGAGCTTGATGAGTTTGAACAGGCAGGAGGGGGAGGTTCCCAGTGGCCAACACACAGCACCTGCAGGAACTTCCCCTTGCCCTCCCCAACCTGGCTAAAAAGTGCCTTTTCACTCCTTATCTCTCAGTTAACTGCTGGGATGAGGAAAACAAAATACACATCTTAGGCCCTGGCAGGAAGGGAGCAGCTGTCTGGTCACTGTCTCAAGAAGGATCTATTTTCAGCAGACTGAATCCTTTTTCCTCCATGGGGAATGTGCGCCTTGACGACACTGCATTGCTGTGCAGCACAGTCTGTATCCAGAGATGGCTTCCAGCCTCCCTCTTCCCATTTATCTCTGGTTTGCTTCTGGTCCCAGTGAAGTTCATCCTGCAGAGATGGAAATAGAATTGACAGAATATTTATTAATGGTTCCCAGGAAATACTGATTTTTTTTTTTTTCTTTGTGGTGTTTGCACTTCTTTCAACAGATTCCTTCCTGGACAGATTTCTCCTTGCTGTACCTGGATAGAGGAAACATGGCAGTTTCCCCTTCACTTTTCATGAGCTTTATGTCATACACTATAACATGGAATGCTGGGTTACTTACCCGACATTTTTTTTGCACTTACTCCTGTCTTCTCTCCCAGCCTCCACAAATGTAGTGTCCTTCCCCTGTAGACATTGACTGAGAGTTCAAATACTCCCTGTATTGACAACACATGCTCCTACAGCTGCCATTGATTTAGCCCTAATTTCCTTCAAAAATATATTAAAAAACAACAGCTCAAAACACTGAAAGAGAAGTTCTTGTTTTCTGTGTCTTATTTCATTAATGCAAAAGAGGGAAATAAGAAATGGGTATGAATTTAGAGCTTTTAAGTGAAAGTAGTTGATGTTTTAACATTTTATCTTCTTTACATAACTTAATTAGCAATACAAATAAACATGTTGGTAAGATTTGAGTCCCTGTGATTTTACAATGGCTGAGGTCCATTTAATATTAAGTGATTTCTGTGCTAAGGACAATGTGTAGCTGAGTACTGGTGAGGCAAAGCCCTGAGGAGAATCTGGGACACAATAACACAAAGCAAGTGCAAAGCCCTGAACCTGAAGAGGAACAAGCCCAGGCACCAGTATATGCTGAACAGGTGAAAAGCAGCTTTGCAAAAAAAGAACCTGGGGGTTCTGAGGGACAGCAAATTGAGCATGAGCCAACAATGTGCCCTTTCTGTGAAGAAGCTGAATGATGTCTGCATTAGGAGGAGTGTTGCAGCAGGTAGAGGGAGGTGATCCATGCCCTTAATTCAGCACTGAGGCCACATGTAGAGTGATGTCCAGTGCTGAGCTCACCAGTGAAAGAGAGATATAGAGCTACTGGGGAGGGTCCAGAAAAGGGCCAGTTAGATGAATGAGGGACTGGAGCATCTCTCTCATAAGGGAAGGCTGAAAGAGTGGAGATTGTTCAGCCTGGAGAAGAGAATGATCAAGTGAATTGTATCCATAGATACTGATACCTGGAGGTGCACAGAGGATGGAACCAGGCCCTTTTTAGTGGTGCCCAGTGACAAGCCAAGAGGCAATGGGCACAATCTGACACACAGATTTTCACTCTGTGAAAATCTGGGAATACTTCTTTCCTGTAAGGGTGACTGTGCACTGGCACAAGTTTCCCAGAGCTATTGTGAAATCTCCATCCTTAGAAATATTCAAAAGCCATCTGGATTAAAGAATCTCTTTCATTGCTGAGTTTTACTTCACAATCCTCTTCTGAGATTTGGACCATTTTCCTAAAAGGTTTTATGTTCTACCACTGGACTCTGGGGCCCTAGTGACACTAAATTCAATCCCCAAATCACTGGTGAATGTCAATACCTGGAGACACCTCAACTCAGTGACTGCTTCCCATTCAAACCGGACCTTCCCACAACTCACTGACTGCTTCCCGTTCCAACCAGACCTTCCCACAACTCACTGACTGCTTCCCATTCAAACCAGACCTTCCCACAGCTACCTGGCTGTGTGCCTCACTCTTGCCTCCTGCTCATCTGGGTCCACATCCTGCACAGCACAACAGCAAAACCCCAGAAGAGGTCTCTGAGTAGCATGGCTTTGTTGTTGGCCACTGGAAAGGCAATGCTCCCAAAATCAGGTTCAGCTCAGCACTCTCAGCTATGGAATCATAGAATTGTGGCTCTGTGTGGGGTGAGGTGTAGGGAAGTGCACTGCCTCACCAGGGCGGGGCCTGACCTTCCTTTCCCCCACACACATGCATCCCAAAATGTCTCAGGACATCAATCCTTCCAGTCTCACACCTGGCTAAAGGAAAGTCCTGGTTGGCCAGGACTGATGATAAATGATGGAGTGGCTGGGCAAATGCTTCCTACAGTTCCCTCAGTGGCCTCAGGTGAATCCTGTCTGACCTCACAGATTTGAGTGTCTTTTGAGTGTCTAAGATCAGCAGGTCACTGACTAATTCCTCTTGGATTGCAGGGAGTCCCATTCTGCTCCCCTTCCCTGATTAACAGTTTAAGGGGTTGGTTGCCCTGAGGATAACCACTCTTTCTGTTGATAACTGAGGCAAAGAAGGTGTTAAGCACCTCAGCCTAAATCTGACAGGATTTAAATCAGCTCACATGACTGTGCTCTGTTCCTAAAACAAGACTAGTCTCTCTCCAGCACCATCAGTAAATCCTCTTTCCCTCTCTCCATCAGCATTGCCCAGGCATGTCTGCCACCCCCAGTGCTCTGGTATACCCGTGGTGTTTTGGACTAAGTGTGCAAGACATTTGTAATGAAACGGAAGTGCTGGACTGAGGATGTATCAGGTAGAAAGCATCTGGGACTGCATGCTGACATGATGTGTTTGTGCATACATCCAATTACTTGTACAGGTATTACTGAAAAGAGGATTTTTCTACTATTTGTAAGTAGATGTGCTGGTTTCAGTTGGAAGGCATTTCAAATCAGTTATTCTTCCTAGAGTTACAGGCATTGGTTAAGGATAAGTTAAGTTGCCACCAAAAGCAGGGAGGATCTTGCTCACTGGCACTAACCTGCAGATCAGGAGTCTCAGCAGGGGTAACCCATCACAGGGTTCACATTAACAGCCCTTAGGGAATCTCCCACATATTTGCGGTCTGAAGTTTGTGCAAAGAGGCACAAAGGCACATGGCTGCGTGTGTGCACACTCTTCCTGATACCCCTAAAGCTGCTCACATCTGTCAGAGCCATCAGCTTAAAAGCCCAGGTAGAACCCAGCCTCTCCCTGCTGCAGTGTTTGGCTGACCACCCTGCTGTGCCTGTCATCCTCCTCACCTCTTAGGCATCTGCACTTCTGCTTTCAGGGTTAAACCAACAAAACTGCCAAAACGTTTTAGTAATGCTAATTTATCTTTTAACATCCTGTTTTATCTATTGTACTATTGGGATAGCTACAGCACTGACATACCAAGCAATCCATCCCAGGTCGTGCAGTGAGTCGGTGGGAAAGCCAGCAGTAAAATCCATAAGTCCTGAATCCAAGTTCTTTAAGTGCTTTGACTAGTCTAGATTCTCTCCTTAACACCCTTGGAAGATTGTTTATAGGAGATGTATTCATATAGCCACTAAGACATCAAAATTTTCTAATTATATCTAGTCATGTCAAATGACAATTATGCCCTTAGTTCAGTTTGCCAGACAATGCTTTACCAAAGAGGGTTTGCCAAAATATTTTTGACCGAAGAAAGAGTAGGCATCTGTAGCATCTGCAGGCGAGATCGTATAAAACGTCCCTGCAACACGTCTGCCCTGGCTCCACAGAAAGCTCCAAGGTAAGAGGATGGGGTCTGCAGGCTGGCAGGAAGGGGATGGCAGCCTAATGTGCCACCACATTCCTGCTGCCTCTGGTGCTCCTGTCCAGGAGAGGACTCCATTATCAATCTGTTTTCAAGGCACCTGCCTGTTTTCACTGATTTTGATTTCTGCGCAGCAGCAATTTGGGAACTGTCATTTCTGTTTTACAGTACTGACCAGCTGCCAGCCCACAATCCACACATCTGGTGTCACGAGAGGTAAGAAGCTGATTTACTAATTCTTAGGGACAGAGACAGATCCTCTGGGGTGGGGTGTCAGGAAGGTTCCCTGGTTCACCCTATATACAAACCTGGTGGGGTTGCAGTAGAAAGTGGTGAGGGTGCCCAAGGCTGTGTTTGAAAGCCTCTGAGCACTGATGACAGAACAGAAAATCCCCATGGGGATATTCTTCAATTCTGCTTAACTGACCTTACATAAATCAAGGTGTGCTGCCTTCCCATCTTTACTATGGCAAGAGGAGAATGGGACCAGATAACCACAGCAGGAAAAAATGCTAAATCCTGTATTCAGCTTAGGAATATATTAACTATTAAACCATCAGAACATACAGACCTTCTAACCACCTTTGTAGAGTGCCAGAATTCTCAGCTTTCTTAGATATGCATTTTCTTACTTCAGACAAAAAATATATTTATTACCTAAGGAATAAAGAGAGAATAAATTTTCCTTAAGTAGCTAGAGGATTTTCAAGTGCAGTTGACAAAATTTAGGTACCTTAGATGTTTAATAAATCACTTGAAGAAACACTTTTTTAAAAAGACTTTTGAGAACTTGTGCATTCCTAGATTTTTTCAGTAAGTATTTAACTGAGCCTTAATAAAGCCTTGGAAATTCCAGTTTCAGTGATTGAATTTTATTTCACCTGAGTTGGAACTTTGGAGCTGAAGTTGTTTAGGTATTGTAATGAAGGGTGACATGCATAGAGCAAAGCAGTTATGGCAGAATATTAAAAGGTCACAAAGCCTGCAGTTATATTTTTTTTTCCAGTGGAGAACTTCATTAGCAAAATTTATTAATTACTCACTACCATTCCATTACCTTTAAATAGGTAAATGTCCCACAGATTCATTGTTTTCCAAGACTGTAGGTCACCTACACTACAGCTTTTCAGTAGTTTTATGTCACTGTTCATCCTTTTAACAATTTCTTCTATTTCCTTTCCTAATAGTGATGTCTTAGCGAAACTTGTTCAACAAACTCACTCTTGTCTTACAGGAACAGTATTCTTAAACCACCAAATCCACAGTTCTGAAAAGGTCATCGATAAACATTTGAAGACCTAGACTACATCCATGAAATCCTGTTATTTTGACACAAAATTAAGTTTCTAGTTATCTCATATTAAAATACCCTGAGTATGAAGAGACACCAAGGCACCGGATAAAATATTCCAAAATCTTACTGAATAAATAATTAGTGCCATATTCTTTTTCCTCTTCAGAGTCATCTGCTGACATATTGTCAGTAAAGTGCAGACATGGCCTCTGGAGATGCTGAGATGGCTGTTTTTGGGGAGGCTGCTCCTTACCTCCGAAAATCGGAAAAGGAGAGAATTGCAGCCCAGAACAAACCATTTGATGCCAAGTCATCTGTCTTTGTGGTTCATCCCAAAGAATCCTTTGTGAAAGGGACAATCACGAGCAGGGAATCAGGCAAAGTCACTGTTAAGACTGAAGGGGGAGAGGTGAGTCAAAAATAAGGTTGAAGTACAATATTTGATCCCCATTTTGAGCTTTTAGGTGATACATGTGGATCTGCTGTTTTCTTGGCAGACCCTGACAGTGAAGGAAGATCAAATCTTCTCCATGAACCCTCCCAAGTATGACAAAATTGAGGACATGGCCATGATGACCCACCTGCATGAACCCGCTGTGCTGTACAACCTCAAAGAGCGTTACGCAGCCTGGATGATCTACGTAAGTGGCAGCAGCAGCTTCCTTTGGGCAGCCTGGGGAGCTGCTGGGCCAGGCTCAGGGGAAGCCAACGTGCTGTGTCCCTTCCTCACAGACCTACTCGGGTCTCTTCTGCGTCACCGTCAACCCCTACAAGTGGCTGCCGGTGTACAACCCCGAGGTGGTGTTGGCCTACCGAGGCAAGAAGCGCCAGGAGGCCCCTCCACACATCTTCTCCATCTCTGACAACGCCTATCAGTTCATGCTGACTGGTGAGTGTTTGACCTCCCTCATAGCAATCTAACCAAAAAAGCCCTGCCGATCCCACTAGTGCATGTGACAAGCCAGATGGAGCCACCAGAGAGCATGACTGTGAACTTGCTCGATTCATATAGCAAACAATTTCAAGTGAAACTGACTTACGAGCATTCATGAACTTACCATAGTGAATTATTTGTACAAAATTCTACACTCTCCTACTGCAGAAATAGTATTTGACTCAGTTTTCTTACTTTTTTCACTGATAAGAAAGAAAAAGTTGGGGTCTTTTTGTATTTTGAACTTGCGTAGGTACTTTGGTTTCACTTCTTGAGGAAAACTATGTGAAGGGCAAGTCATAAACAGCTAGTCTCAGGTTTGGGTGCCTCTGACTGTTCAACATATCCATTTGGGCTTATGCTCAATAGTGCTAGGGCATAGAAGGTAATTGGGTACTCTTGGACTTTCTGAAGAATCCCCAACTTGCATGTGCAGTTTCACTTCCCATTCAGCTTAGCATTACCCAGGTCAGCTGCTAACACACCTTTCATTGTTCTGCTTTCACAGATCGGGAGAACCAGTCCATCCTGATCACGTAGGTACACCCCCTGCGCGGGTCCCTGCAGGGCTGCCCGGGGGCAGGGCACCTCCTGCCTGACCACGCACCCTCTGCTTCTCCCTTGGCTTTGGCAGGGGAGAATCCGGGGCCGGGAAGACTGTCAACACCAAGCGTGTCATCCAGTACTTTGCAACAATTGCAGCCAGTGGGGACAAGAAGAAGGAAGAGAAGTCATCAGGCAAAATGCAGGTGAGTCAGGAAGAGCAGACTGAATGGCCTCTCACTGCCCTGTCAACTAAACTCACTGAATAATTCTGAATAATTATGTCCCTGCAGGGAACGCTTGAGGATCAAATCATCAGTGCCAACCCCCTGCTGGAGGCCTTTGGAAACGCCAAGACCGTGAGGAACGACAACTCCTCACGCTTTGTAAGTTCTCGCTTTGCATAAAATCTCTCCCCCTCATGGCAATACACAGGATGCCCGAGCAGTTCTTCATGCAAAGGACACATCAGCAGAACACATCCAGGCTGACCTGCTGCTGCTTCTGCTTAACAGGGTAAATTCATCAGAATCCACTTTGGTGCCACAGGCAAACTGGCTTCTGCTGACATTGAAACTTGTAAGAGATTCTCCTGGACTGCTCCCATCCCTTCCCAAATTCCCATCTCTATTTACATTCCCACAAATGTCTAACTCTTTCTACCTCCCTGGGCAGATCTGCTGGAGAAGTCCAGAGTCACTTTCCAGCTGAAGGCGGAAAGGAGCTACCACATCTTTTATCAGATCATGTCCAACAAGAAGCCAGAGCTAATTGGTAGGAGACATTACTGAGCTTTTGAGAGGAAAATCTCTGAGCAACATTCAACTATATTACAAGATTCATTAAATTTAACCCATGAACATATTTGTTTTCAGAAATGCTCCTCATTACCACCAATCCATTTGACTTCCCTTTTGTGAGTCAAGGTGAGATCACTGTTCCCAGCATTGATGACAAGGAGGAGTTGATGGCAACAGATGTAAGTAATGTACAGAACAGGTCAACAGGCACAGGTCATACATCAGATAACTTGCAAATATTTCACCTTGCTCATTGTGTTACCAGAGTGCCATTGACATCCTGGGCTTCAGTGCTGATGAGAAAACAGCCATCTACAAGCTGACAGGGGCTGTCATGCACTATGGGAACCTGAAGTTCAAGCAGAAACCAAGAGAGGAGCAGGCTGAACCTGAAGGCACAGAAGGTATTATCAAACTCAATAACTAACCTTATATAAGCCACTACATATGTGGAAGACATCAAAAGTTGTTCGCTGTTGTACTTTAGATCCCAAGTAAAACAATCATCCAGGAAAAAAACAGCTGTCCCTTGTCCTCAGTACACTGAGTTCCCTGATCTCAGGATTTATGTAACTTATGCTATGAACAATTAATACTTTAAACTAATATTCATGCTCTTTCAAGAATTCAGGAGTTATAGATGTTCCTTTAGTCATACCTTTGCTGGAATATGGCTTGCAATTGTGAAACAGCCCCATGATTCAGTTCTAATGTAACAGGGAACCATGATCCCATGCACTTTCAGATGCACCCTATCAGATGCTCAGGGAAGTCAGCTGTGAGAGGTGTTATTTCATTCTTTTTCTTTGTTGGCACAGAACCTAAAACCTCTGTCTTCAGTTCTGTGAGCAATGCATGCTCTTGTTAAAGGACAATTCAGATGGCGAGTAACGGGATGAAGCCCAACGAGTTTTATTGAACATCAAAAACTAAAGCTCAGAAAAGGCTGTAGGCTGTGGATCTGAAGGAGAACAGAGTTATTATCTCTGTGTTCCACTTTAACTATTTTGTGGGTTTGAGGTTTTGATCACCTGAATGTAAATCAGTACCTGACTATTTTATTACAGCTCCCGAGCTGCATGTGTATTGCACATATTCAGACTAGCAAGCTTCAGTTTTCAGATATATGCCAGGAGATTTTTGAAAACTTCATTACTTTCTGCATGCTGCAGTGAAGAATTTCTAACAGAAATTATTTTACAAAAGCTCAATACGCATAATGGCAAGTGTGATGTTACAAAGATTCCCTCTGTAAGAGTCTATTGAAAATTTTCAACTAACAGAAATCTGAACCCTTCAGCCTTTAGGGAATACTCCCAGATTCAAAGCCTACTGGACATAAAATTCTTCCTTTTTCCTCTGGCTTTTCAGTTGCTGACAAGGCTGCCTACCTGATGGGTCTGAACTCAGCAGACCTGCTCAAGGCTCTCTGCTACCCCCGAGTCAAAGTGGGGAATGAATATGTGACCAAGGGCCAAACAGCACAGCAGGTAAGAAACATGTTGTAACCTGTAGCCATGTGTAGAATGATTATACTTTTGATTCTCCTCTGCCCTGTATTGTAACTCCAGGTTTTTTTTTTTGTTTTTTTTTTTTTTTTTTTTTTTTTCCTGTAGGTGCACAATGCTGTAGGTGCCTTGGCAAAGGCACTCTATGAGAGAATGTTCCTGTGGATGGTTGTTCGGATCAATGAGCAGCTGGACACGAAGCAGCCCAGGCAGTACTTCATTGGTGTCCTGGACATTGCTGGCTTTGAGATCTTTGATGTAAGTAAGATTTAGTAAGACCTATTTGCAAGTGACAACTGAATGTTATGATCAATTTGAGACACATTTTTAAAGAAAGCATAATATCATCACATGATTATTGCTATTTCTCTCTTTGAAGTAAAAAATGACCTTTCAAAGGATATGTGCTATTTCAAGATGTGCAAAATCAAAGGTACAAAATGGTCCAATCAAAAAAGTATATTGTTTGTATGATCAGGGACAAGACAGTATAAAAATATGTAACCATGATTGTCCTAAGCTTGGGTTTATTCTCCCTGTAATTTGGTCTCATTTTAAACAGGATGTATAATTTATTTTTAAATTTTGTTAATGAAAAAAATTTCCTGGTGGAAATTTTGATCCTTTTCTCTTTTTCATAATGTTATAAAGCTGACTGAAGAAATTCATGGGAAGACAAGTTAACGGCATTCCTTAATTTTAAAAGATGAGATGTTGCAATTTTTGCTGTATCTTCAAATACACATTTTTCTTATTTTATTTTCAGTTCAACAGCTTTGAGCAGCTGTGCATCAATTTCACCAATGAGAAACTGCAACAGTTCTTCAACCACCACATGTTCGTGCTGGAGCAGGAGGAGTACAAGAAGGAGGGAATTGAATGGACATTCATTGACTTTGGCATGGACCTGGCTGCCTGCATTGAGCTCATTGAGAAGGTATGAGGTTCCTATTCAAATCAGTTACATGCGTGGAATCTCCGTAATTACTTGGTCTCATTTTCCAAAGGGATCTTCTATGTTCATGTTTCTCTTGTGCTGGATAGCCAAGAGCTTGAACAGCACTCCAGATGTTCCTTCTCAGAACTGAGTAGAGGGAAAGAATCAACTCCCTTGAGCTGTTAGCAACACAGTGTAGCCAAGGATGAGTTGGTGGCTTTGCTGCACTGGTGTACTGTTGGCTCATGTTCAACTTGTCCAACACAACTGTGTGTGCTTTGAGTCCCACTGAATAAGAAGATAGTGCTCTGACTTTACAAAGCACATTATCAGCACAAGCAAAATTAATTTCTATTTTTTAATGAATAACTTTGTGTTAAAAAATGTTAGTATCAATGTGATTGGTCCCACTTGCTAGAAGAAAATGAAATTAAATAATAATATTATCTGATGTGTATATCAGTCTATATTCCCTTAATGTGCCTAGATGGAGGCCATTATTGCCCTGAAAGATAAATTACAATTGGTCTCCCTTGTGATTTCTCCCAGCCCATGGGCATCTTCTCCATCCTGGAAGAGGAGTGCATGTTCCCCAAGGCAACTGACACCTCTTTCAAGAACAAGCTCTATGACCAGCACCTGGGCAAGTCCAGCAACTTCCAGAAGCCAAAACCTACCAAAGGGAAGGTTGAGGCCCACTTCTCCCTGATTCACTATGCTGGCACAGTGGACTACAACATCACTGGCTGGCTGGAGAAGAACAAGGACCCTCTGAATGAAACTGTCATTGGGCTGTACCAGAAATCATCTGTGAAGACCCTGGCTTTACTTTTTGCCAACTATGGTGGAGCAGATGCAGGTTGGTTCTTTGAATTCCATGTTTTCAGTGATGTACAGCTTGCAAAAATAAATCAAAGAAGTGAAAAAAAAACCCACCTAAATTCTGTTTCAATTTAGCTGAGGCAAGTGCTGGCGCTGGCAAGAAAGGTGCTAAGAAGAAGGGTTCTTCTTTCCAGACTGTCTCAGCTCTTTTTCGGGTACAGTAGAGAATTCACTATTTCTTCCTAAAACAAGGCCTAAAACTTACCAATTACTATGGCTAGTCTTGTTTTGGCTTGGTTCTGTTAAAAGATTCTGAAGTTCTTTGGCCACATTGTGCTAGGAATAAATCCAATTAATCTACTCATACTTCATTTCACTGAATGCACAGCTTTTGCATTTGCTTAAGGCTGGGATTCATCTCACTTTACCCTACAAGATAAATGTAAAATCTAGAAATTTAAAACTCAGCTTATTGGTTTTCTCCCTTTTGCTTTCAGTAGGGAAAAACACAAAGGCTCTATGAATTATTCTCCATATGACCCTAATGCTTACTGCAGAATGCTTCACACTGCCTTATAGTGCGGGCATAGGGGCACTACATTATCTCTCTAGGTACATCCAGTGGAAGATGGATATCCTTTCAAATGAAGTCATTCCACCAGAGTCAGTGAAATGTATTAAAACTGTGTGTTTAAGAGTACAGTCTTTCCTTCACATTAGTCAGAAAAACTTTATACACTAAGTTAATTATAGCAAAGATCTGTGAAAAGAAAAACTGGTCAGAGAGCTTGAGTTCAGGGTTCTGCTAATTTATGTATAGTATCTCATTTCAGAGGACTTGATGCTTACAGAAGAAATTACATTTGCTAATACCAGCTTTTCTTAATTACTTTCCCAGGAGAATTTAAACAAGTTGATGACCAACCTGAGAAGCACCCACCCCCATTTTGTACGGTGCATCATCCCAAATGAAACTAAAACTCCTGGTAAGAGACTTACATATATATTGAAGGTTTTCAGCGTGGTGCAGCTCTTCCTCACTGTATTACAGAACATGGCATGTATTTGTGCTCTGCATTGTCAGGGGCCATGGAGCACGAGCTGGTGCTGCACCAGCTGCGCTGTAACGGCGTGCTGGAAGGGATCAGGATTTGCAGGAAAGGATTTCCCAACAGAGTCCTGTATGCAGATTTTAAACAGAGGTCAGACTTCATCCTCTTATTGGATCACCTTGCCCACCTTAAATAGCTTTTGAAATCTAACCTTCTCCTCCTATGCCTAAAGCCTTCTCTAAAGTTTCAGTTCAACAAGTGCTGTTTGTTCTCAACAGTTCTTAAGACTTTCTTGCCATGTATCTGCCAGCTGGTCTCAAAAACAGACCGCTTCATATTCATAGAATCACTTAGGTTGGGAACTACCCTTAACATTCTGGAGTTCAAAGCAAGTCCTTCCATTTTCTTCCTCAGATACAAAGTATTAAATGCCAGTGCTATCCCAGAGGGACAGTTCATTGACAGCAAGAAGGCTTGTGAGAAACTTCTTGGATCAATTGATATAGACCATACTCAATACAAATTTGGTCACACTAAGGTACACGATCTGTTTGCTTCAAGTGCTATGTGGTTTTGGTTTGTATGGCTTGATATTGACACTGAGATACTCCAGATAGTACATTAAATGATCCAATAGCGTATAAGAAGTAGTGTAAAATAAATCAACCAGGTTCTTGATAACTCAACATTTGAATGAACTGAAATTCATCACCATAAGATGATTTAATTAAGGATTAATCAAGTTCCTAATTTAGGACTCAGTTGTAAAATAAAAGAATCAAGAGTGAACAAAAATAAAAGGAAAATATCTGACTATTATAGTTCTTCAACTGCAAATTACCAGAAGCTTGGAGTTATAAAAGAGTGTCTGCCACTACATATATTCTTAGTGGTTTTGCTCTTAACTTCCATAGTGTTTGTCATGGTGGGCAGGGTATCAGGCTACCTTGAACAAGTACAGACACTGCACCTGTTTTCATCTCCTTACCTAAGGTGTTCTTTAAAGCTGGGCTGGTGGGCCTCTTGGAAGAGATGAGGGATGAGAAGCTGGCACAGCTCATCACCCGCACCCAAGCCAGATGTAGGGGCTTCCTGATGAGAGTGGAATACCAGAAAATGGTGGAGAGGAGGTAGACTTTTCTTCAAATGAGGTTCACTGTTCTTGGCTTACTGTGTCATCATGGTGTAAATAATGAATAATAATTTGACTTACTTTCAGGGAATCCATCTTCTGCATCCAGTACAACATTCGTGCATTCATGAATGTCAAACACTGGCCATGGATGAAGCTATTCTTCAAGATCAAGCCTTTGTTGAAGAGTGCAGAATCTGAGAAAGAAATGGCCAACATGAAACAGGAGTTTGAGAAAACCAAGGAAGAGCTTGCAAAATCTGAGGCAAAGCGGAAGGAGCTTGAGGAGAAAATGGTGAAATTGGTGCAGGAGAAAAATGACCTGCAGCTCCAAGTGCAGGCTGTGAGTACTACCAGTAGGCTTTATCAAAATTCTACTGTGACTATCAGGTTGATATATACAGGTACATTTTCAAACCACATAGAAACTTCAATTTAGTTCACTTCAATTGTAATTCTTTCAGTGATGCTCTCAAAAGCATAACTAGCTTCTGTAAAGACTGTGGGGTATCTGTAGTCAAAATATTACTTAGGTGACACTTCTCTATGGTGTATGCTGAGATATGATTACGCACCTTGACCCAATGTTTGATATTATGAGATAATATTGGATTCTATACCTTGTACAAATATATAAATACTCATGTTGTCAGGTAGATTGAAAAGGATTTTACTTGGCTTTAGCTTTTAAATATGGCTGTTTCAAAACCAGCAATGCAAAATCAATTCTATATTATATGTCATTCTGTTGGAATATTAATGAAATTTTAAACTCCAAAACTGCTATCAAAGACCCAGCACTATAAAAGTTAAGTATGTCAATATTTCCTCAAAAAGCATATCCCTGAAAATCGCATCTCCCTATCAGGAAGCTGATGCTTTGGCTGATGCTGAAGAAAGGTGTGACCAGCTCATCAAAACTAAAATACAGCTGGAAGCCAAAGTTAAAGAAGTTACTGAAAGAGCTGAGGATGAAGAGGAAATTAATGCTGAGCTGACAGCCAAGAAGAGGAAGCTGGAGGATGAATGTTCAGAGCTGAAGAAAGATATTGATGACCTTGAGCTAACACTGGCCAAGGTGGAGAAGGAAAAACATGCCACTGAAAACAAGGTATGAGGTAGAACCTGTCACTCGCACTCTGGAAAAGACTTGTCTTGTTATAGTTTTTAAGCACCATTTTCTGTCTGTGCTTGCTCCTTTCTTTGTGAAGGTGAAAAACCTGACTGAGGAGATGGCAGCCCTGGATGAGACCATTGTGAAGCTGACAAAAGAGAAGAAAGCCCTCCAAGAGGCCCATCAGCAGACCCTGGATGACCTGCAGGCAGAAGAAGACAAAGTCAATACTCTGACCAAAGCCAAGATCAAGCTGGAACAGCAAGTGGATGATGTAAGCACACAGACATGGAGCAGTAACAGGACAGGTATGGAGCCTGAGCTGGCTGGTAAAGCCCTGTTGGTCTTGTTGTGTTTAGCTGGAAGGGTCCCTGGAGCAAGAGAAGAAACTGCGCATGGACCTGGAGAGAGCTAAGAGGAAACTGGAAGGAGACCTGAAGCTGGCCCAGGACAGCATCATGGATTTGGAGAATGATAAGCAGCAGCTGGATGAGAAACTGAAGAAGTGAGTGTGGCTCTGAAGCACCTGAGTACTGGGCTGGAGCACTTGTCTTTTTTCTTTGAGCTCTAACATGGTTCACTTCGTCCAAAGGAAAGACTTTGAAATAAGCCAGATCCAGAGCAAAATCGAGGATGAGCAACTTCTAGGCATGCAATTTCAGAAGAAAATCAAGGAGTTGCAGGCAAGTCTCTGCTCCTTCCCCTTCCTTGCTCAAGCTCAGCTCAGGCAGGAGGAGGGCACGGGTGTGAAGGGTCCCTGATGTTGTGCAGGCCCGCATTGAGGAGCTGGAGGAGGAAATTGAGGCCGAGCGAACGTCTCGCGCTAAAGCAGAGAAGCATCGGGCTGACCTGTCCAGGGAGCTGGAGGAGATCAGCGAGCGCCTGGAAGAAGCAGGAGGGGCCACAGCAGCTCAGGTTGAGATGAACAAGAAGCGTGAGGCAGAATTCCAGAAGATGCGCCGTGACCTGGAAGAGGCCACGCTGCAGCACGAGGCCACGGCTGCCGCGCTGCGCAAGAAGCACGCAGACAGCACGGCTGAGCTGGGGGAGCAGATCGACAACCTGCAACGTGTGAAGCAGAAGCTGGAGAAAGAGAAGAGTGAGATGAAGATGGAGATTGATGACTTGGCCAGTAACATAGAGTCTGTGTCTAAAGCCAAGGTACAGAATTATTTTTATTAGGAATTTGATAGCAATGTGGGGTTTTTTTTAAATACTATAATATTTATTTTTTATCAGGGTATATTATAAATGATTTCCTCAAATCTTATGTGTAGAAGTGTGGGTGTATGCACGATCCCAAGATATGTCAATGGCATCTTCTGGACATATCTTCCCGCTAAAAGAAGGCAGTACCAAGGTATTTACTCATTTTCTTATGTGCAATTGATATCTAGGCAAATCTGGAAAAGATGTGCCGCACTCTGGAAGACCAGCTGAGTGAATATAAAACAAAGGAGGAGCAGAATCAGCGCATGATTAGTGATCTCAGTGCTCAAAGAGCTCGTCTGCAGACAGAATCTGGTACAGCCCTTCTGTAATTTGGAAATGGGAGAACCCCATAAATTGCTCTCTTGGCTATTAAAATGTTTTCTCAACTGAAAACTTTTTCAGGTGAATATGGACGCCAGGTGGAGGAAAAAGATGCTTTAATTTCTCAGCTGTCTAGAGGGAAACAGGCTTTCACCCAGCAGATTGAAGAACTGAAGCGGCAGCTAGAAGAAGAGATAAAGGTGAAGATTTTCATGATACATATTAAATAAATATTTGACATAATATTGATTTTTGTGAAGTGTTCAAGACTTCAAAAGGTGATGCAATTAAAAGTTCAAACCATCCCCTTACATCACACAATCTATACCCTTGCAGTGCAGGACTCCCATGTTATTAGCATGCAGTCAGTTAACCACTATCACTTTGGGATGAATATCAGTGATTAAGTTCCAGTAAGAGAAATTTCCCAGGAAACACCTACACCTTATTGCCATATTTGTACCATCAGGCCAAGAATGCCCTGGCCCACGCCCTGCAGTCAGCTCGCCATGACTGTGACTTGCTCCGGGAACAATATGAAGAGGAGCAAGAGGCCAAGGGGGAGCTGCAGCGAGCCCTGTCCAAGGCCAACAGTGAAGTGGCCCAGTGGAGAACCAAATATGAGACGGACGCAATTCAGCGCACGGAGGAGCTCGAGGAGGCCAAGTACGCAGGGAAGGTTGTGTGCAAGGTTGGCACACACCAATAAGGGAAATTTAAAGACACCACTGAGATTTTCAAAGGCAAAGGCCTAATAGAAGGTTGAGGAGTTATATGAAACAGAAAAACACAAGGAAAACAGGTTATGTGAAAAAGAATACAGGAGAAAGGACATGCATGGGATTGTGCAAAGTGCAGAGGGACAACAAGACTGCAAAGAAGCTGTGGCTGCCCTGTCCCTGGGGGTGTGGCTGCCCTACCCCTGGAGTGTTCATGGCCAGGCTGGAAAGGGCTTGTAGCACCCTAGTCCAGTGGAAGGTGGCACTGCTAATGGCATGGAATTAATGGATTTTTGATGTCCCCTCCAACCAAAACCATGCTGTGACTCTATGGTTCTATGAAGACCTTGGGGAAATGAAACAGTAAAAAAATTACTGGGAGGGATAGGCTCTGCACCATATGCATTAGGATCAAATACTAAGAAATGTCTCAGAGCTCTGGTGAAGATGACAATCAACATCCACCTTCATTTCCATTTAAGAATTGTGCTTACGACTTCCCAGGAAGAAGCTGGCCCAGCGTCTGCAGGATGCAGAGGAACATGTTGAGGCTGTCAATGCCAAATGTGCCTCCCTGGAAAAGACAAAACAGAGACTGCAGAATGAAGTGGAGGACCTGATGATTGATGTGGAGAGATCCAATGCTGCCTGTGCTGCTCTGGATAAGAAGCAGAAGAACTTTGACAAGGTCTTTTGGCCTCCAGCACCAGCACCCCTGGCCAGAGCAGGGCCCC
>VWZU01006049.1:34589-54563 GCA_013397095.1 Sterrhoptilus dennistouni | reverse complement strand
TTTTTTTTTTTTTTTTATGGGGGGTGTCCTCTCATAAATAGGAAATTTGCTTTGAGGTTGAGAGGTGAAAAATGACTACTGAGGAATGCTCTCAGATAATATTTTGACCTAATAATAGAAAAAAAAAGTCATTATAATTGTAGTTAAGACTCAGAGTTGTACAAATTCACAGATCTTAAAATGCTGTGCTGTGTTTCACCTTGTTTCACTCAGGTTAGTGTAAGTGTTCTAGACCTCATCCTAATTTTCAGGTTCTGTCATATAGGAGATGATTCAAGCTATCAAATACATTTTAGGGAAAAAAAACCCAAAAAAACCAAAAAAACCCCAAACAAACAAACAAACAAAAAAAACAACAAAAAAAACCAAAAAGCAAAATCAGTGCAGACATTGTTTTCAAAGACACACAAATGATTCTTTGTGCTTTTAGTCAAAATAACTGTAAGGTTAAAAAATCTGGTGATGTTCTGACCATAAATCTTTTCAGTTTGCTGTGTTAGCATTTCACCTCTGGTATAATCTTTGTTAATTGTTAGGAAATGAAAAAAATACCTTGCTCTCAGCACTCCTTGTCCAAATAATCTCAACCCCTCTCTCTTTGCTGATCCCAGATGCAGACAACATATGTATTGCAGAGTCTCCATCTGAAAATTCCTGAGATATCCAATGACACCAACTCCATCCACACGGTAAGCAGAGCAAAACAACTGCAAAGCACCTCGATTTAGCTGAAATTCTTTAATATTGTACAAAAATTCCAGGAAGTCCAGGCAGTGCCTTTGGGGATCAGTGGCCTTAGCCTTTGGGGATTTAGGAGCATCATGCACATCCCAGATTTTG
Source organism: Sterrhoptilus dennistouni (assembly GCA_013397095.1). Classification (NCBI taxonomy): domain Eukaryota; kingdom Metazoa; phylum Chordata; class Aves; order Passeriformes; family Zosteropidae; genus Sterrhoptilus; species Sterrhoptilus dennistouni. The sequence goes on along the minus strand of VWZU01006049.1, from coordinate 53,723 downwards.
TCACAGCAGCCTGTTCTGGTGACTCTCAACTGCTTTCACCAAGAGTTTCTTCATCCTTCAGTGGCCAAATGCTGACCTTTGAAGAGAGCTGATCAATCTCCATGTCCTGGGTTTGCATACCAGGACAGAAGCATTTCTGCAAGCCCATCCCTGAGTGATGCATTAGTATTGGAATTTGAGACACATTTGTTGCTTCAGGCTGCCTGATCAATAATCACTTCACCTTTAGCATGTTGAAAGGAGCTGTTCCATCAGGATTTTTCAAGAAAGGCTGCCTGGCATCATGAGATTGCAGAAATGGTGCAGAGAAGTAAAACCATAGGATTTACAGAATATTATACATGTTATACCACCCTCTGTATTCATTTGACAAGTGTAACTTGATTTTTAATTGAATTTTGCAATCACATTAGTAAGAATCTGTTTCTAGTGTTCTGTGGCACATTTCTGATGGTTCTAAGCCCGACAGAAGATCCACAGAGCTTGGCTATTAAATACTTCTCATGCCTGAATTAGGTAAAAAGTTTAATTCTGTCAAATGAGAAACTGAGCTCACAGATGTATGAGCAGCCAGATTCAGTGAAAACCTGAACAGCTGAACATTTTCTTCAGCTTTTAAACACTCTTATTTGACTTTTCACAGTGTCTGCCAGTGCATTGTTGTTTATTTCAGATCAAAGCATTGAATCAAAATAATTTTTTTTGTAAAAGAATAATAAAAACAGCTGCTAAGTATGAAATTACCAACTGGAGTAATTTCTCCTTTCAGTTTCCAGCAGCCTGGCTGACCATGTTTGATGCAGTGCTTATCCTCATCCTCATACCCTTAAAAGACAAGCTGGTGGATCCTATTTTGAAGAGGAATGGTTTGCTGCCTTCCTCACTGAAGAGGATTGCAGTTGGAATGTTCTTTGTGATGTGCTCTGCCTTTGCTGCAGGTAAGAAAACCCTGACACAATGAATTGTTCAGCTCACCGCAACAGCATTTAAAAAAAAAACAAACCTCTGTGAATATTTAATTCAGCATTATTCAGATTTATTTTGTGGGATAGTTGGAATAGATGCATTTCCTTCAATAGAGGGGATTGTATCTAAAAATTTACTAAACTGTTCTGAACACTTGCAATAAAATTGGACCATTTTTCCTGCCTGAAACCGACTTTGCATATACCCATTAAAATGTTTCTTCATACATTCTGACTTCCAAGTATTAAAGAGCTGCAATTTGACCTAAAATCCTTTTCCCCCTGAGCTGAAATAACAAAGTTATGTTATGTTTCTTTCAAAGTGTAAAAGAGCTGCAATTTGACCTAAAATCCTTTTCCCCCTGATCTGAAATAATAAAGTTATGTTATGGCTGAACAAGAGTTTGCTCCCACTTTGGGTTTTTCCTCCCCTGCCTTCACGTTCCCTGATGTTTGGGAATTAGTGTAGTGTAAAATAGCTCAGCTGTAGCATGAAAGGGAAAAGATGACAACTCTGGTGGCCCCATAAATCGGCTGCTTTCGAGATGATTTCAGGTTGTTAAATGCTGCTGATGTGGAACTGAGCAACTGCTTCACAGAAATCTATTGCCCCTCAGCAGCATCACTGTAATGAACATATTGATAAAGCATTACAGCATTGAATAAATTCACTGCTGCACTTGGGATCCCCCTGTATTTTAGGGAGGGGGACACTTTATATGGTTATTAAAATTTCTTTCAATGAGAGAGGTAATTACTAGGCCAAAGTCACTTTGTGGGAGAGGAAAGTTCTTCAAGCAAAGTCATTTAAAGTTAAAATGGAAGTGTTTCTCTGATTCCATGTTTCTTAGGGCACTGCTGCTGCAGGAGGGGATGATGTAAAACCCTTAAATGTCAGCTCTCTAAATAGAACCTGTGGGCTCACACACGGAAGGGAATTCAAATCCAGCAATATCAGTTTTTGCTCGTGGTGGGGAAAGGCTCATCAAGCTGAAAACTGAGTTGGGGAATGGCTCCATACAGCAAAATCCCTTAAAATTTCAAACGATTTGTTCAATTCACCTACAACATGATTTTCTTGGTTTGATCCTCCCCAACTCTTCCCCAGTAGAAACTGAAAAGGTGAATTCTTTGGGTGATTATTTGCAATCTGCTTGGAAAGTTTAACCTTAACATCTCTTCATTGTAACAGGAATTTAAGAGCTTCAGTTATGACAAAGTCGGGGTTTAGGAAAGTGTTTGTTTCTAGCAAGACTTACATGTTTCATTCAATTTTTTATTTTCTCCTTAAGCGATTTTTATAGCTGCAAATTAATATATATTAATATAAATATGTATTTATTTATATATATTTATAATTTATTATTATTTCCAACCATTGCTGCCTTTGAGAGGGACACTGAATAAAATCTTAAACATAAGAAAATGTCCAGAATTTGCAGTCTTAATGATTTCTTTGTGCCATATTTCCATTTTGACTTGCCCATCTAAAAGCCATTCACTGTGGACTCTACTCAGGCTGCCTATTAGATCTGTTAGATTGTTTAAAATATTTTATAAACTGTGTTAAAATACAACTGATTAGATTTAATGAACATCTGCTGCGCCTCGTGCATCTTCTGGTGAATTCTGAGCAGCAATGTTCAGGGTCATTCAGCTGGAAAATCTACTTCATTTATAGAGTTTAAACCATTATAGCAAAGAGTTCAGATTATTTTAACTACTCAGAGTGCAAAATGAAACTTGTCTGTCAAAGTCTTAGAGGAAAAATCAATATATTCCAGCTTCTGAAGTACTTTGAAGATGTATTTATAAAACCAAAGTTTGGTTTATTGTGCTCCTGGGTGGCTCAATGTTTATTTTGTAAGAGTATAATAAGCACATTAAGATCACTTGATGTTCTGAAGGTGCAGCAATTCCGTGTTGAGTGTAAATAAATGGAATTACATCTGAGCTCTTCCATGACTCCGCTGCTTTGTTTACATTTTAATTAAGTTCCACTCCAAAATGTTTGGCAGCCGTATTAAAACGAAAACGTGGAGAAACCCAGTTTTATTTTAATTACAGCAGCTCTCCATAGTTCAGAGGGCACTGAGGGAGCTGAAGAGCTCAAGAAAGATACATAAAAATAAGGTGGGTCAGCTAAAAAGGAGCTCAAGAAAGATACATAAAAAAATAAGGTGGGTCACCTGAAAAGAAATACAGAGAAAATGTGGTGGCTGGCCTGACGTGAAGAAAGCAGCAGTGTCAGTACCTCAGTTGTGCTACTCTGAATTGTGATGAATAAATTCACCTTATTTCCAAGGGTAAGAGATGAGAGCTCTTTTACAGAGGTCTCTTTTGGGTGAAGCAGGGAGGTTTATTAACTATTAGCTCTTCTGTGTATTTTGTGTAACTGTGAGTCAATCGTTTCATCTGGGCGACTTCAACAAAACCCCCCTATTTGATATTCACTTTTCCTCTAAACTGTTGTGCTGAGCAAGCTAAAAATGCTGATATTTCACACTCTGATGTCTCTTTTTCATTCCATATGAAGTGCTTTCTATGCAACGTATTGCTTGTAAATCAAGCTCTAATGAGCTGCTGGATCTCTTTGGATGAAAAGTGTCATAGAAATGTCATAATCATATTCATAGAGGGTTTTCATAGCTCTACAGGACTGCTGGAGCCATTTCCATAAGCAAAAGGGTTTCTAATTTATGAATACTGTGGTGGCAGTTGGAATGGTTCAACAGTGCAAAGGAGTAGTTTGTGAAAATGAGATTGTCTTTAAGAACAGCCCAGCACAGTGTCCATGGGAGCTCTGAGCTGATCCATCCAGAAACGAGCTGAGTGTTTGTGTAATTATTGCTGCTCAATGAGAATATCATCACTAATTCTATGGCAGAACAAGTGTATGTCCTGAAATAACAACAGCAAAAGTAAATCTGCAGTGCTTTACGTCAGGAAATAAATACATATTCCTCTTGTATCGTTTCTAATTGAAATACAGGGCTGAAATCCTAATTTAATTCTTAATATGGAGAAACAACTTTCGCATCTTAGGTCAACCTTTTTTTTTTTTTTTTTTTTTTTTCCCCTTTCACACAGGAATTCTGGAAAGCAACAGGCTGAAGATTGTAAAGGTTAAAACAATTAACCAGACCATTGGGAATGTCACATACCACGCTGCAGATCTGCCAATCTGGTGGCAGATCCCTCAGTATGTGCTCATTGGCTTCAGTGAAATATTTGCAAGTATAGCAGGTAAGAGCCTTGGTGTGCTTCAATCTGCTTCTTGTCTCTCATCATGATAGAAAATAACTACTGCTCAAATCATCAGAAGTCAGCTCTGATGTTCCCAAATACATTTTTATACAGTATTGCTCAGTTTAAGTGGCAAAGCTCACCACTGTCTTTGCACATTGGAGGCCTGGCAATGTAAGATTGTGCTTTCAAAATTGAATTTCAAGCACAGTAACACCTAAAATATTTGTGTGGCATCCAGTTAGTGCTGGATATTTGCAAGCTCTAATGGGAAACAATGTGCTCTTTCAATATTGTATTTTAATGCAGTTTTGTGTACTCTGAATCTTCCTCTCTGTTGGAAATACAATTTGTGCTTTATGAGTTTTGGTTTTTTTTGGTTTTCTAAACTGAGCTCACAGTTTAGAAAGTCGATTAGTAAGTAGACACACCTTTCTGAGGGGAAAGGGAAGAAATAAATCACATTTATCAGTTTAAATTCATGTTATTTGAGCTCTTTCATCTCCGAAATAAGAAAAGGTTTTGTAATAAAAGTATTAATAATGAAGTAGCTATTTTTATATAATTTAATCTACTTTATTTCTGGATCAGTTTTTCTGTAGCTGTTCCAGCACTTCAACTAAGCAAACTAAAAGACCCAAATTTTGTGTGTCTTGAACAAACGCAAGAGATCTTAAATTCCCTAAGAGAAATGGGAAGAGAGGGTGAACAAGACTATAAAATCAGATTTCATATTTTGTGTGTCTTGAACAAATGCAAGAGATCTTGAATTCCCTAATTCCCTCTGTGTCGAGCTGTGTGCTCACACTGATTTTTAAGCTGAAAGAGAAATGGCAAGAGAGGGTGAACGGGACTATAAAATCAGATTTCAAATTTTCTGTCTTTAACAAATGCAAGAGATCTTGAATTCCCTGATTCCCTGTGTGGTGTAGTGGACAGCTGTGTGCTCACACTGATTTTTAAGCTGAAAGTGAAGAGGGTGAGCAGGACTATAAAATCAGATTTTCTGGTCTGTTTCCTGTACGTGCAGGGCCCATCAGCAGGAGGAAAACTCTCTGTGGTCACTGTGGCTTTCCTGACTGATTTCTGGGCTTGCACAGGTGAAATAAATGCTCCTGGGAATCTCCCAAACCTGCTGTTTGGAGCAGTAACGGAAACACCTCTGAATGTCCAGGTGCCTCTGCTGGCACCACTTTAGTTAAATTGTGGAGCTCCCTGATGCAACCCATCAAAACTCTTCCAGTGACTCGATGTAAAAATAATTTCTTTTTTTTTTTTTTTTGCTGGACTTATTAAAGTGTTGAAATTCTCTGAGCTGTGAGGATCTTGCACTCAAACTTGGCAATACCTGCAGCTCTTTTCCTTCCATTCCCCGTGACAGAAGCTGCTGTTTCATTTCCCCTTTTAGGGTGAGTTTTTACTTTCATTCCTGGGCAGTCACAGGGAGATTTTCTGACTCTCTTGCTGGTCCCAGCTGTCACAAGGCTCATTTGTTTCCCCTCTCAGTGGAACAGAGAACTTCTCCTCCATCAGGTTTCTGGTTACTCGTGTCCTGCTGTCATCACACTCGTTAGGAAATAAAATAAAGTGTTTGGATTGCTTGGCAAGGAGGATAAAAGTGGGGTTTGGTATTTTTTTTCCTATCAGTTGCTGTCCGTTTCATTATGTGTGTATGGCACCTGTCACAAGTGCTAACACACAAAAATCTGAAGAGAAAACCTTGCCTGATTTAGTTACTTATTCAAACCAAGTCTGTATTTAGCATTTTTAAACACAGAGTAACAGAATTTACTTGCAGTCAGTTTAGTGATTGTGCCACTTAAATCCCAACTCAGATAAACAGATGACTTACCAGAAATACAAGTGTTCATGGAGAATTAAACCAGTTTCTTCCCTCGTACACAATCTTGTTTCACTGTCAGGTTCTGTTAATAGTTCATAGGTGTTGGCAAGGAAAAAAAAATAGCAAATTTGTCTGCAGGCAGTGGAAAGGTCTCAGAGCATTCTGTGTTTGCTGAACTCCAAGCTGAGAGGACTTCAGTGGAGTTCCTTGTGAGAATTACACAACTCTTATGTTAATATTCTGCTCCTTCTTATGGGAATATTCTGCTGGGTCTGTACCAACAGCGTCACAACTTCAAAAACTCTTGGTCAGGGTTTGAAAAAAAAAAGTACCAGGAATTCTGTGCAGACTCAATTGCTTTGTGTAGTGCACTTCCATTTGATTTTTTTTTTTTTTTTTTTTTTTCAAAAGGCTTTTTCTCTCCTTTTCTTTTTTTTTTTTTTTACAAAGGCTCTTTCCTGCCTTCTGATTGTTATCTGAACATAATCCTTAATATTTTTATTAAGACTCAGAGTGTACTTCACCAATTCAGGATTACACTTAGTAAAGGCACCTACTGCGCTATGAAAATCAGGCTTAAAACAAGCAAAGTATTAACAATTCCAAATCCATAATGATGTGGAAGTGTTTGTTGTGAGCAAAGAGGGACTAAACATCACAAGAACTGAACCACACCTCTGTTTTTCTGTTTACTGTAAAACTGAGCATATTCTTATTAAGCCACATTAGTCACACCCGAGGTGCCTTTAGGAAGATGACACACATTGCATTAATCTTTTGTATTATCCTGTCAATCCTCCTCAAGCAGCCTTGTTTGACTGGGACTTGTAATCTCCCATCACAACAGCAGCAAAGGGCTTTGCTTTCAGGAGTGCTTGTCTGCAGGAGCATGAAATCATTATCAGTGGCTGCCAGCAGCCACAGGAAAGAAAATATTGGATATTCTTGATGCCGCGTTAAATATTAGTACTGCTGCAGAAGTTGCTCACGTTTAGAAGTGTGCCTTCTTTTTGTTGCAAAAGGTGCAGGGTTTTTGTTCTGAGTCTAAAGGTCTTTTGCAGCTGGGACAGTCAAATCCAGTGTGTCTGTAAAATGGACAAGGAAAGAAACAGTCCAGACCCTTTCACATATTATACCTGAGCTTAACTGATACAGAACATTCAGAATCCTGCTGGCCAAGATGTGCCCCAGGCTCAGGAGACCTGTGGCAGCTCTGATAACTTAACAGGAAATCACCAACAAGCTGCTGTGTCCTCAGACCAGTCTGCTTATTCTTTCTTAAAATGCAATTGGACAGATAAATAAATACTCCTTGGACAATCTGAATTGTTACATTGGTGGCAGAGCCTAGGAAACAAAGGCACTTTTAATTCTGGAAATAAATCTCATTTTTCCTCCCTGCCTTGTCTGTGGGCAGCTCTCTCTGTCTCTGGTAGGGCTTTGAATTTAAGGAATCCTGTCTGATTCTCTGGTTAGGTCTGAATTTAGAGCAGCCTGTCCCATTCTCTGGTTAGGTCTGAATTTAGAAAAGCCTGTCTCTGGTTAGGGTCTGAATTTAGGGAACCTTGTCTCTGGTAAGGGTTTGAATTTAGGGAAGCTTGTCCCATTCTCTGGTTGGGTCTGAATTCAAGGAATCCTGTCCCATTCTCTGGTTGGGTCTGAATTCAAGGAAGCCTGTCCCATTCTCTGGTTGGGATCTGAATTTAGGGAAGCCTGTCCCATTCTCTGGTTGGGGTCTGAATTTAGGGAATCCTGTCCCATTCTCTGGTTGGGTCTGAATTTAGAGCAGCCTGTCTCTGGTTGGGGTCTGAATTNTACCTGACCCTTTCTCTGATTAGGGTCTGAATTTAGGGAAGCCTGTCCCATTCTCTGGTTAGGGTCTGAATTTAGAGCAGCCTGTCTCTGGTTGGGGTCTGAATTTAGGGCAGCCCCACAGCTGATCTGGGTGAGGAGGTTTCAGTTCCCTCACAGCAGCTCTGCTGGCCCACCCTGCAGAGGGAAGGGGCAGGCTGGTCCCAGCTGTGTCTCGGGTGGCAGCAGGTGTTGTCCCAGCAGTGAGAACACCCAGCTCTGCTTCTTCCCCAAGAACAAAGTTCCTCCCTGGCAGCAGCTGTCGGTGCAGAAACACACAATGACAGAGTGATTATCTGCAGGGGCTTTTATTGGGGAGCTCTGGGAAATCAGGAGTACAGGGCACAGACCCAAATCTGACTCTGACATGGATTTCAGATGGATGTTTTATACCCTTTTGTTACAGAACTACATATTAATTATTAAACCCATATTGTTCCATTGTATACATTGATCTGATCCAAGCAGGAATCCTTGTAGTTTCCGTCAGGCCCCCCAAATGTAATTTCTCATGATTCTTAACCAATAATCATATTCCATCCCCAAACAATCATTACAATTAACAATCACATCATGATGATGGTGCAGGTGCAGTTTCCTCTGTCCATGATCCAGTAAAGACAAAACCCAACCTTTGTTTCCAGGGTAGTTTTGGTTCCCTTTCCCAGCCCAGCCTTTCTTTCCATCTCCGCTGACTCTATTGCACACAATTCCCATCATTTTTAGAAACATTTTAACCCTCTGCTGTCACATCCAGGTTCCCTGTCTGGCTCCAAGTGTTAATCCTTTCCCTGAGAAGAAATTCCACTGGGTTTCTGTGAAAGCCTGGCTGGAGCAGTCAGACAGCAATGGTGGTGTAAATAAAGCATCCCTTTATTATTCCAGACATCAGAGTTATGCAATTTCAGGTCTGTAATGCTCTCCTTGCAAAGAAAAATGTTAGATGAGGTAGCATTAATTCTCAGAGTGAGCAGACTGTTTTGAAACAAGCATTTCACCTGTCAGGAAAAAAAAAAAAATAAAAAAGCTCTGCAGTGGAATGTATTTGATTGTCTCTTGTGAATAATCCCATTTGATTTTTGACAGGAGTATTATTCTAAAAGGGAGAGTTAATCATGGGCATTAATCTCTGTGTGGCAGAGCCTAACCCAGTGTGTGCTCTTGGTAGACAAATCCAGTAGCACGGATTTGCAGATGGATAGTCACTGGTTTGTTTTCCTTGGCTTTATTGGGTGAAATCTGAGTAAAGACAGCTGAAAGGTCGAGCCCTACATCTACAAATCTTACAGAGAATTGCTTGCTAGCGAGCAGTGAACTCAGAGAATTCTAGCTCAAAAGTGAATTAAATTAAAATAATTACTGCCTTTCCAGTTGCAGTTAATTTCTCTGTCTGCACATTCACAAATAGAGACACTGAGGCTGTAAGAAATAAATGTTCATGGCCAATGCAAGAGGGACTTTTTTTCTTTGTCCTGCACGTTGTGCCCAGCAGACAGGGAAGAGGGAAGCAAGGCAGAATTGGAATTGCCAGGTTGGAGGAGGTTTAATACATCTCTTTGAGGAGAATTTGAGACAGAAAAATGAATATGTGGGTTGAGAAGATTTCTTGATTTTACACGTGGAATATAAATAAGATCAAAGTCTGTGTCTCAAACGTTGTACATTAAATGGGTCCATTTAATTTAATTTAATTTATTGTCCATTTAATGTCCATTGAGGATCTGTAAGAGGATTCATAAAGCAATTAAAACAACCTGGGAACTGCTGGGGATTCACTCCACACCTGTAACTTCTAGAACACTTCCAGAACAATCTGCTCTCATCTCTTACATGTTCCAACAGCATTTTTTCCTCTTTTGACACAGGTCTAGAATTTGCCTATTCAGCTGCTCCCAAATCTATGCAAAGTGCCATTATGGGACTGTTCTTTTTCTTCTCTGGCATCGGGTCCTTTGTTGGCTCTGGACTGTTGGCTCTGGTTTCTATTAAAGAGATTGGCTGGATGAGCAATCACACAGATTTTGGTGAGTGTATTTTTCAGTGTCTTCATGGTCTGCAAAGTAGGAGTTTCAGTTAAGGATGTGGCACAGTTATTATTTTCAAAATATTAGTTTGTCTGCTGCTCTGTTAAAGTTTCATTTTGCATCTAAGTATGAAATAACGTGGCTGTGGGAAATAACTCACTCCCCTCATGAAAGCACAAGAGAACACCTCTGTAAAAACCTCAGTTACTGCATTTCATCACTAGAAATTACAAATACGTTCATTTCAGCAAAAAGAAATATTGAAATTGCAGAAGAATATATTCGGTGTAAAGCACTGAAATTGCTTTCTGTGGTTATGGGAAGTAAAATGTACCTATCCCTCTCCAAGTGATGATTCAGCTTCCTCATTTCTGGTGACTTCATTGAAATTACCATGAGCTAATTCTGCATTTCTGTCTGCTGGTTATTTATACTCCTAAAGTTCAACAAATCACCTGCTCTCAGTCGCCAGTGGAGGTTAAAAATAATTATTGGCACCAGTAGGTGGCACCTTGGGGATTACAGAAAACCCTCCCATCCTCGATGGGCTGATTAATTCAACCAGGAGGAGTGTGAACAGTCCTTAAAATGTCTGCTAGACCTGCTGGGGGTACGTGGCTTAAAAGTTCAGCCCAAACTTTGAATTTTCTCTAAGAGAATTTGCCATTTCATCTGCCAAAAAGCAGTGGGGTCTGATTTCTGCATGGGCCACAATTTGGCATTTGTGGCTTGTCAGTTGTCCTTTAAAAACTTGCAGAAGAGAACAAGTGGCCTGAACCACATGGAAATGTCCTCCTCAAATTATTATTTCATCCCATTGAGGCTTCTTTTCCCCAGCCCACTTCAAAATTAGCAAAGGAATTTTTTTTCTGCAGCTCCTTGCAGAGGTAACTCAGCTGATAAGGGGTTGATAGGGGAGATGAGAATTTCACACAAATAATGATGATGGTGCTTTTTGAGCCCCTTGCCTTTGCTCTCTGAAGCAGCTGATGAGAAAACCCTGCCAGATGTGTCTGTAAAATCCTTGGGCTGTGTTAAATCTCCCCAAGGATGGGAAGGAAAGGATTAATTGACCTGAGCCATTGATGATTTTGAGGAGGCTGCTCAGCTCCTGGGCTGTGGACACCTGTCAGCACTGAGTGTTTGTACCTTCCTACAGCTCCTGCCTCAACCCTTTGTCACTTTATACCTCAATTTTCACATGGTGTGGCATTATTAGAAGTTACCAGGTTCACATCTGGACTTTACCTGGCTTTTCCAGGGTGGGAATTGCAAGGAGGAGTTTGCAATTCAATTCAATTCAATTCAATTGCAATGAACAGTCTCACCTTTTTCATGAGATGTTGTTTAATGACTCTGCCCTAAATTTCTGCTCTTTCTATTCTATAACTCATGACATCAGTGGGGCTGTCTGACTGACTCCAAAAATCTCCTGAGAGAGTTCCCTCTCTGCCAGCACTTCAGGGGTGGCTGCAGCCACTGAACTGACTTGTTTCTCCCACCAAAATGAAGATTTCATGGGTTTTAATATCCCATCTCATAAAGGATAATTACTACTCTTTAAACACATCTGCTCTTGGAATGGAGATGCACATGTACATTGTATTTTAAATGTCAAGGAAAGGCTCAGTTTAATTTTATCGCTTTTTATTATAAGTTCATTTAATTGAATCTTAAGTTTCAGTAATTAAAGTAATTGAATCTGCACGTTGATAGGTTTGCTGCAGGAACAGCTGCTTGGGGTCCATGTACACATCACTGTTTTAGTCTCTGCAGCCTGTTTGATAATCCTAATGGTCCAGTTGGCTTGGGCTGTGCTGGAAATGAGCCACAATATATTGTTCTTGGAAGTACAGCAAGATGTTTCCTAACAGAGGAGTGATGTTTTAGCACTGAGCTTTCTTCATTTAACATTGTTTAATGTCCAAAGCAACTGATTTGTGAAAGCTTGGAGGGAGCATCAAAGGTGAAGTCACTTATATTTTCATGAACTCTAAACTTTGGCCCCAAAAAAGGCTGAGAAACAATTGCAGTAATGGCTTTTTTTTTTTTTTTAAATATATCTATGGAGTTGCAAACTTCTTCCTTTACAGAATTCATTTTTTGGTGGTTTGATTTTCTTTTGACTCAGTCTAAAGGCATTGGAGAACAAAAGAAAACATTCCTTATCCTGTGCACATCTCCCTCAGCAGTGCCAGCTTTTGCTGTGGATAATTAAAAATGAACTGTGCACTGGGATGGAAATGTGAGCTGGATTTGGTTCTGCACTAAAGTCTTCACCACTTAAACTTGACGAGATCCGTGGTTTTATTTGTATCATTGTTATTAATTTATTTTTTTTTTCCTAATTCTTTCTAGGTAACATTAATGGCTGCCAATTAAACTATTACTTCTTCCTGCTGGCTGCCATCCAGGGAGCCACCCTGCTGCTGTTCCTCATCGTGTCCGTGAAGTACGAGCGCCACAAATCCAAGGGCAGCGAGGCCAACGGGAGGCTCTGAGCCCTGCCAGGGCCTGTGCCAGCAGGGCCAGGGGACAGAGGGGACAGTGCCACCAGGCAGGAGCTCTGTGCCTCCCCAGGGGGCTGTGCAGCCCTGCCCTGTGGGGTGGGGAAGTGCCTTAAGGCAGGGGCTGTTTTCTTGCACTACGTCCTGGCGGAGCGCGGCAAAACCTCGGGAGCGGGTTCACTGCAGTTCCTGCAGCTGCTCTGTGCTCCTGGGGAGATGTTTACTGAACTCCTGGAGCTGGGACACTTGGAAATGGAGTCTGAGGAGTGCCAGGGATGGTTCTGACCCAAACGGAAACACTCAGCAGGTCAAGCCTTCCCTGAGGACACAGAAGAGAAACCATCTGACAGAAGCCTCGAGCACCGCGTGGATTTGCAGTGCTGGGAGTCATTTTGGGAGGGAGAAAAACAGGGACAAATTAAATTCCAAATTAGCCAGATTACAAAGGAATATCATTTTATAATTGGCCTGTCACTGACAGTGTATCAGGGATTTAAATCCAGACTTGCAGTCAGGTGGTGGGCCTGATATTTCTGGCTCTGAGAGATTTTACCCTGCTAACAGACTGAAATCTCTCAGACCCAGAAATAGCAGCCCCACAGTGAGAAGTTTCCGTGACTGAGAACTGAATCCTAAATCCCAGTAGCTGGTCAGACACCTGCTGCAGACTTTGGTGCACAATTAATACTCGTTGGGATTGAAATCGTTTGACTGCAGCAATATTTTTATTTTTGATGCATTAGGACAAGGCCCTGTTCAGTCTAACACTGTCACTCCCCCAAAGACTATCCCAAATATCTGCAGGAAGCCAAGTGAGCTGGAATTCTGAGCAGATCAATGCACAGCAGCCATTTAGCAGCCTTTAGCCAGATCCTTCAGTCTTGTCTTACTTTTTAGTTAACGTGCTCCAAGGTTTGGATCTTTCAGCAACACATTCCTCCAGCAGAGCAAATAAATGGCTTTACGTTCAATTTTACTGATTCTAACAACTCCACTTCAGGGTGTGTGTGCAGACTGGTGTGGAAGGTGCAAGGAATTCTGCAGAAAGAAAAGAAAACCTTTTTATTAATGTGTTGAATTTTTTATAGTTTTCCTTTGTCTGCAGTTCTGTTGTTTCAAATGTCCTTATTTTGTACACGGACATCTTTTTAATGAGTTTACAAAACAAAAACGAACCTCCGTGCTGTGACTTTTGTTTCTAGGTGAATAAAATTATCTTACAACTATTTTATTCTTTCTTTTCCTTCAGACTTATTTCTTTAGCCTTTATTTCCTGAAGACTGAGTGGGAATGGGGTTGGATTTGTGGATGTGCACAGGTTCCCCATTAATCCTACAGCAGTGTCCTGTCCTTGCCCAGATAAATCAGCCCAAATGCTTCAGCCATTGCAATCCTTGGGATGATTTCAAACTGGAATAACTAAAGAATAATGGCTCTATGAGGAAAAACTAATTTCTTTTTCCAGCTCTGTTTTAGAAGCTCCATATGCTGCATTTCTGGAATATCCCATTTATAACCAGCTAAAAAAAAACTTAATACTGAGAGAGTGGAAGCTGCATAAGGGACAGGACAGGGACCAAATAATTTTTTCCCTTTTTTTTGGTTGCTGTTACAAAAAAAAACACCCAAATTTGTGTTTTTACATCTGCATCACTGATTCCCAAAGCTCCCAGAGGCCAGGAGGGAGCTGGGCTGTGCCTCCCTAAGTTCTGCTCTGGGAGATTGATGGGAATTTGAATTCCAGGAGTGTTCCTTGCAGGCAGAACCTCCCAGAGGAGCTCTGATTCTGCCCCTTTCTCATCACTGAACTTCATTAAAAGCTCTGTTTTCCCCCCAAGTTCTTAAGTTCCATCAACAACATTCATAAACTTCCCATCTGATGGGGGATAATTAAAGCTGAGTTTAAGGACAGGAGGATAACCTGCAGATCACCAGAGAAATCAGGTTTGTGACAATGTGAGAGGCTGTGCAGGCAAGTAAATTATTCAGTAAAATTATTATTTATGGGGAAAGGACAAGCAGTAAGTGCTGGCTCATTCTGCTCCAGACTGAGGCAGAATTTCCCCTGGTCCAGGCACAGCCTCAGTGTCACTGGGGCTCTGCTGCTTCTCCCTCTGGGGATGAGGCTCAACACCCAACCCTTTGTGTGATTTAATTTTGATTTGGGATGGCTTGGCCCAGCTCCAGGCGCAATTATGACCATTGATGGATGTTAATCTGACACTGCTCATCCGAGGGAGGAGATCTTGCAGTGACTCCCAAGGCTGATTGTTCCTCCCCACCTCATCTCCCAGTGCTCCCACTCCAGCCACTGAAATAAGACCAAGCAATTAACTTCATGTCTGAGCACTGTTCCTCATTAATGAAATAACTTAAAGATTTAGAGTTTGAATTCCACACTCACTCCTTAAATTGTTCCAGAGCAATGGGAAGACTTGACAGGAATTACCCTAATGGATGCTTTTAATTCCAGGTGCCTTAAATTCAAAGCACAACATAGAAAAGCTCTGGTTCACCATGACAGGAGGACTCTGAGTAAAATTTGGTGCTTTTATTTGTAGCACAACCTAGAAAAGTTCTTGTTCACCATGAGAGGAGGGCTCTGAGTAAAATTTGGTGCTTTTACTTGTAACACAACATAGAAAAGCTCTTGTTCAATGGGAGGGGAGGGCTCTGAGTAAAATTTGGTGCTTTTATTTGTAGCACAACATAGAAAAGCTCTTGTTCAACGGGAGAGGAGGGCTCTGAGAAAAGTTTGGTGCTTTTATTTGTAGCACAACATAGAAAAGCTCTTGTTCAATGGGAGAGGAGGGCTCTGAGTAAATTTGGTGCTTTTACTTGTAAAGAATTGCAGGAATAGTCAGCGTGTCCCTTACAGGGATGAGGGAAAGGTGCCTGTGCTTTATTTGACATTAAAAGGTGGCTGCATTGCTCGTGGTGGATATTTCCAGGGTACAGCAAAAGCTGTTTTTTCCTCCCTTTGGATCCACACTGAATATCCCTCCTCAAAAAAAGGGGAGCTTTTTTTCATTTTGTTCTGCTCGTGTAAACCTCCAGCACGAGTTTAATGACAGCAGTTGAGACACCCATCACTATTTCCCTCAAAAGTCTGCAGCCACCCCTGAGCTGGTTTTATTTGTGTATTTTTGGTGTTAACAGAACTTGCTCAGGGCTGACAAGAGACGAGGTCGCTCAGTTTTAACACTAAAGTGCTGTACTAAGTCCTTAATTTCCAAAAAGCAATTTCAGACACCGAATCCCATCCCAGTGATGTTGTTTGTATGCAGAGCGAGTCCTGCCACTGCAGCAGAGCCCTCTGGGGAGGCAGATGAGAACCTTTTCCATGTGAACAGTCAGTGGTTTGAGACAGGCTCGTTCCTGAGCGAGCAGAGGAGGAATCAAGCACCTGTGCACACAGGTATGGACACCTGGGCACAGCCAGCAGCTCGAGATACTCACAGGATTCCTCATGGGATTCCTGACAGAATTCCCCATACTGGATCCACAGCCTGGTTCCCAGGGGGTTTGGAGGAGACGGATAATTTTGGGGTACAAATCCATTTAATTTGGTTTTGCAGATACCAGTAAGACCTGACAGGAGCTGCCTCCAATTAAATCCGTGCCACAGAACTGCAGAAATGTAGGAAAATGTGCCACGATAACATCCCCCTTCAATTTCCTCTTTAATTTTTGCTACAATAGCTGGATTTTTTCCCCCTGCCTTCTGCAGAAGAGACTAATGCGTCCCCCAAGTTAATAAAACCATCCAGGGTCATTTTTATTGAAAGCAAGTTAAACATCTGCTGTGTCTATTGCAGTGTATTAAACAATATTTTATTATTCTCACTTCCCTGACGTGATTCATGTCCCTGGCAGGCACGGAGCCCCATTGTTTGCTTTTCATATACATGTGGCAATTTAAAACTCAGCCTGTGAAATGAAAACTGGAGATAAAGAAAACTGCAGAGTGGAGCAGGCAAGGACAGGGGGGAGTGTGATGGTCCCTCCCAGAGCAGGGGAGGCCCCTCTGAGCTCATTCCTTCCCCTGCAGCAGCTTTGGAGCTCCTCCATCCACTCTGGGGGAGCACAGGGGGGAAAGGGGAGGCACAGCAGGGTTTGGAGTTGGGTTTTTTTCATGTCCTGATGGAGGTTGGGAGAAGGGAAGGGAAGGGAAGGGAAGGGAATCCAGCTGCACATTGTAACCCTGGTTCCTGCCTGAGGTGTTTTGGTTTGCTGAAATTCCTTTCCCAGGGAATTTTCTGTCAACAGGAGAAATGTTTTTGTAGCTGTACCTTTGTTATTCATTCCTTTCCCCAGGAGGGACTTCTCCTTGCTGTCCCTCTGCTCTGACCAATGGCAGTGAAGAGGTTTGTCTTTGTGTCACCAATCCAATTGGTCTGTGTGAAATGGTAGAAAAGGGAGACACATCCCAAAAATAAAGGAGTCATTTTCAGCCTCCTGAATCTCAGAGTCTGTGTCCTTGTGGTGTAAAACAGGGTCAAATAACTCCATTACATCACACCCAACAAAAAACCAGGAGCTCGGCAAGACCCTCCCTCATCTCGAGATAATGTTGGGTTTGATTGAAAAAACCAGTGTATAAAGGGGACACATCCCAAAAATAAAGGAGTCATTTTCAGCCTCCTGAATCTCAGAGTCTGTGTCCTTGTGGTGTAAAACAGGGTCACACATCTAAACCTTTCTTTATCTGTTCACTCCCAGATTTTCTGATCCATCTTCCATTAATTAACCTCATTATTTCACTGCTCCACCATCACCTGCAGCCCTGGCTGCAGTTAGAGCTGTTCAGCTTTATTTGCTGAGAGAAAAAAAGTCTTTATTTTCCAGTCTGAACTGTGATTATACAGAAAAATAACACAGCTCAGTGGAGGAGGTTTGCTGGAATAATTTGTATCTTTTCATACAAACTGATAACAAAAATTCAGCTCCTTGATGCGTTTTTCTCCCTTAAACTGTAGCTGCGTTGCCTTGAAAAGGGAAATGCAAGATAAATTCAATTACAGCATAATTTCTCCCGGGGTGAATAACCTTTAGATCAGCTCAGATCTCCAAACACACTCTGAGATAAAACAATGCCCATTAGGTTGCTGAAACTGGGGCTACGGCAGTGCCTCCACTTGTCAGGATGAATCTCAAATTATTTACGGTGCTCTTTGCATCCCTGAATGCCAAATGAGCTCTGAGAGGAGGGAGCCCAATTTCAGGGCTGATTTTCAGGGGAGGAAAAAGGTGTTTTTGCCTGGCAGCTCCTCACCCTGCGGGGAACTCCTCTGGCCATTCCAAATCCAGACACAAAAGCTGGAAGGTTTAACGTCTGGAATCACAACAATCAATGAATCAGAGTGAGATGATTTGTCTGAGAGACGGAGCTCTGCACCGCAGTGAAGAGAACTCTGCAAAAGAGGTTTGTATGTATTGATTGTCGCAGTGACAACGTTAGTGAGAGCCTTGTGGACTTGATAAATGATAAATAAAGGCCTCAGAGAAGGTTTTTTTCCATGAGAGAGAAAGGGGGAGATGAGGGCAATGGGTTTGTAGGGGATTCCCAAAGCCTGGCAGAGCTCACACAGGTCTATGTGTGTGCAAACTCTGAGATAAATGTGCTGACTGAGAAAGGTCACAGAATATTGGTGACAGGGCCTTGTGTACCTCACTGTGCACAGCAAATGATAAATAAAGGCCTCAGAGAAGTTTTTCCATTCAGGAGAAAGGGGGAGATGAGGGAAATGGGTTTGTAGGGGATTCCCAAAGCCTGGCAGAGCTCACACAGTCTGTACCTGTGTGCAAACTCTGAGATGAGAAATGCTGACTGAGAAAGGCCCTGGGATAGGACAGACATTGCTGACAGAGAAATGGAACTGGAAACAAGTTTCTAATGAGGACTTTGCTAATAAGACCAGAAATTTTTGAGAAATAAAACTGTGAAAGGTGCATTGTAGCAGGACCCACGAGGGGTGATTTTAGATGATTGGCTTTAAGGCATTTACAGCATTGTGTGGCCAAAAAACACTTATAATGTTTTGTAATTAGGAAATAATTTGGCTTCTGATTGTGATGGTGTGAATTGTAACATCTGCACCGTCTCACCCTTCACATGAGACTGAAAATGGAATAAAAATCTTTAAAACCCCTCTGAGGAGCCCCATCTCTGGGTCAGAACAGGGACAATCTGACAGAGCCCCATCCCCCAGAGGTGCAGCCTCCCCTGAGCTCCTGCTCCTGCCTCGCCCTGTGGGGACACAGCAAAGGCTCCCGTGGGATTGAATTTTTCAGGGCCTGAATTTTTCAGGCAGTATCTACACCCAGAACCAAACCTCAGATGTTTTTAGCAGAAGAAAGGGAATAAAACCATAAAGCTGTTCATAGCAGGGTCAGCAGGAAGGAGGGAAGGTGCCCTGGCAGATGGGCAGGGATGGGATGATGCCTCACCCTGATTCTTTAGACTTCTGATGATTGTTTACATGCTTTTTCTGGAGTTTCTCAAAACAAAGTAGATTATTTTCATATTTCTCTATAATGGACTTCTGAATTGACCACTGGGGTCAGAGAGGTGTTCCTCCTGTTCTCCAGTCCTTGATCAGACTCCCAATCCTATTTAAACCCCAAATCACAATAAACTGCCCCTTCTTTTCCTCACTTCAGCCTGACAGGTGAGTGTGTGGTTCTTTCGTGTCCCT